>APFE031174541.1:0-17790 GCA_000404065.3 Pinus taeda | reverse complement strand
CTGATCCAGCAAAGCCAAGAAGGGAACAGAGACCAGCTCCTCCATTCAGTGTTATGGCATGCCTAGTGGGATGCAAAATTGACACTGATGAGACACCTAACTATGCATATGCAAAGAGCTATTGATCACTGATGGAGGGCTCAAGACCGACACTAACAGGGTCGAGTTTTCCATAGGGTACAACAGTGGCACACAAGTAGGTCGCAGGTTGATTTTGCTAACTGATTATTTGTGTCAATTCCTCCAGGCTGATTTCTTACAGAGTTTGATTTCCTAGAGGTCGAACTCCTTGGGCCAAATTCATTCTATGGGAGCCAAGTTATAGATTCTAGATATTGTATTTCTCCTTGTATCTCTATTGATAAAAAACCCAGATTTTCCATATTAATAAACAATGGAGAATTGTTGTGGGTGAATTATTTTTGCAATGTGTGATTGATCTCTCTGATTTAATTTCCGATGTATATCTTTATTTCTAGAAGTTAAAAATACCAGCGATTTTATTTTTTTGTAATTCAATGTTTATTTGAGTAAATAGATAAGTTGTTGGGAATAAAATAAATTGTCGTGAGAATAAATCTAGCTAGTATTCGAAAATTTCACATAGTAACAAAGCTTTCAAAATGACTCTGAGAGATCTTTGAGATCACGAGGGTTTGCAACATCAAGTTTCCTTTTTATGACAACAAAATTATTTTGTTAAAATTTTGCAGTCAAGTTTTGCATCAATGGTCAATTTGTGGAGATGGCACCATTGATCAGTTTGCAATATGAAGACTGGTTGGATGGGGCTACAAATTTCAGTCCTTGAAAGAAGCAAATTACCATGATTCTGAAGATGAATGGTCTATGGGATCTTGTGAGCCGAGACAATCAGATTCCTTCATATCCAAACCTTGCAGCGAAGCATAAGCTCAAAGATATGAAAGCAAGTTACATAATATTGAATGGTGTGAGAGATCACATAATTCATCACATATCAGGGAAGGACACCGGACGAAAAATGTGGGTAGCTCTAATCGATCTTTATCAGAGTTCAAATGAAAACAAAAAAATGGTGTTGCAAGAGAAATTAAACAACATTAAAATGAGCAAATATGAGACCATGACATTTTACCTCACAAGGATCCATCAAGCTTGTGATGAGCTTGCAGATGTTGGGGAGACTGTGAATGATTTAGAGCTAGTCAAAGTTTTTTTGAAGGGTTGTTTTAATCACTGGACCACCTTTTTGGATGGAATCCTCGCTATGCAACAGCTTCCTGATTGGAGTCGATTGTGGGATGACTTTATCCGAAAGGAAATCTAGGAGAACTCATTGACCGAAGGACAACGAAAGGGTGGTGAGGAGAAAGATGAGCTTGCTTTTGTTGTACAAGAAAAAAAGGGCAAAGCGAAGGCCAAGCAGAACCATAGTGAAGGAGGATCTTCACAAAACAAAAAAAGAAAAAGACATGAGCAAAGTTGAATGCTTTGCTTGTCACAAGCTCGAGCATTTTGCCAGTCAGTGTCCAAACAAGAAGAAGGGCAAGGGAAAGACTGCTACAACAACGATTGCGCAAATGGAGGAGATGGCAGAGAAGTTTGAGAAAAACTTCGCCTTAGTGTCTTGCCTTTCTAGAACCATCACAAGAGCTTGTCTGTCTAGAACAAGCTTAGACCCTTGGGACCTGGTTACTAACGAAGTCACTTTAGAGTGTTTTTTTCACTTGATTAATTATTTTCTCTTTTCAGCGATACACAACTAATCGAGTTTTTTCACTCATAACCTCCAAGTCGGACTACATCTTAATAGTTGGGTCTTGAGCATGTTTTTGAGTCTAAGGTCAATGTATATTACCATGCTAGTCATTTCCTAAGGTCTCACATAATTGCATTAGGTATTTTTGGGATTTTTTAATAATTAAAATTTCTAGCAGAATAAGAATTTTTAATTAAAATTGTATGTAATAGTTAAAAAGTGGCGTTAGGAAATGTTGTAAGGCATGTAACTACTCGAAAATCATATCTGGAGCACCAACATCATCCTAATATCCACTTTCGGGTGCAAAAAATAAATAATCCCTGATGAAAATTCACTTTTACTCATAAAAGTGGGAAAAAACAAGGAAAATGCAAAAACAAATTAATCGGGGACACATTAAAAACATGCTCCCAGTCAAAGAAGGTCACCACTAGTCAAGCAATCTTTTTACCTATCTAGTTAATCTAGTTATCCACCAAGGCTTGAAACTCAACGAACTTCGAGAACGCTTCATCTTTCTTCTTCATGAAAACGATCTCTTTCTCGAGTGGTCATCAATGAAGGTAACATGATATATGTATTGTTGATTTGGGGTAGCACCGGATGTGCTCTAGCCATGAAAATTGGTGGAGAGACTAAAGCACATGAGATCTCCAAGACCCAGAAATGGTTTGGACAGATTGTACCTAGTTTGGGAGATATTAAAATAATTAATATTTTTAATGGAGTTCCTAAGTCTAAACTTAGGAAAAATAAAATATTTAGTATTAATATAAAATTGAGTTAGAAGGTTCCAAAAGTCATGGATCAAGCCAAATCTAATCTTAGTCATTGATTAGATATTTAATCTCGGTCATTGAACGACCAACAAGAAAAATATAAGAGGAGGCTTGAGGGTCAACTGGAGAATACACCAGGGTGATCAATCATTCATTTTGCTAGAGTGGGATTGCTAAGCAAAGTTGAATCAGTGATCAGCAGCGAGGGGCGGTGAGTACGAGGCAGAGAGGCAGGGACAATACAGGGAGACCATCACAGACGCAGAGGCAGAGAGAGCAGCAACCAGTCCAGGGTACGCAGAGCCCAGCAGAGGGACCACAGAGCCCAGAGAGACTGCGTCATCTACGCAGAGGGCAGAGGGAGTGACGCAGAGGTTCCCAGAGGCTGCGTAGTGCCTCAGAAGGCTGATGCAAAGGGTCCTGGGGCTGATGCAGGTCAGCAGGTAGCTGACGCAATGGCTAGAAGGGCCAGCATTGCGCTTCAGTTGTGCCAGAGAGGGTTCCATGGGACAGGTTTTCTGAATACCTATTTCCGAATATAGAGGTATTGTTGCCGTATATTTTTCTTTGTCGGGTGAGCCAGTTTAGGCACCTAGTTGTACTCAAATAGACTGCATAATAATAAAACCCTCTGAATAGCTACACCGGTTTTCCCGCATTGGTTTTTCCCGGGAACATTGGTCCAAAATAACGGTGTCACTTGTGTGCTTGTTTTCTTTCAGTTGATGATCTGTAAATGTTGAGACTGTACTTGTGTTTATTTTCAGTATTTACATGGTTAAATAACTTGTTAAGTAATTGAACAAGTAGGTGAAATAAACCAAATAGTACAAGAAGAATTTCTAACGGGTTAAACTTAGAAATTCCAACATGTATCCCATAAGGGATGGAGAGAAAAAAGGTCCACAGACATCCGAATGCACCAGTGCCAAGTTGTTCTCATCACTATTGCCTCTGCTAGGGAAAGATGTCTTGGCATACTTGCCAAGTGTGCAACCCTTGCACACATCATGTTGGTCAACATTGTATTGTAGCAATCCTATGGAAATCTCTCTGAGAATCTTCAGTGCTCCATAGTGTAAGTTACGCTTGTTCCAAAGCTCCCCAAGGTCACAACTTTGCACACTAACTCCTCTCCTCAAGGTCGCGGTTGTCTCAAACTAAAGATTGTAGAGGTTCTTCACCCTAACTCCAATTTGCTTAGCTAGTTCGGAGTTGAAAGGCCTGATAAAGGCCTTTCCTCTGCTAAAGATAACCTCATAACCCTTGTTCTCCAAGGTTGAGACTGAAACAAGGTTTTTCTTCAAACCTAAGATGTAGAGGACATCTCTAAGGTAGAGAGAATTCTCGAACTCTCTCTCAAACTTGAAAATAACCACGCCCTTGGTTAGGTACCTGTCATCATCTCCCAACTCTATTTGAAACTACATGTCCTATTCAGTCAACTAGTTGAAATACTCCTCATTCATGGTCATATGACAAGACATTCCATTGTAAACATACCACATGCTGCTGGCCATTGGGCTTGTTATGCAAGTTATGAGTGAGAACTCCCTCTAAAAGTGAAAAGTGAACTCCTCCATCTTTGTTTAAGCTGCCACATTGTCCTTCCTAGACCCCTTCTTCCTGCTTGGACATTTGGTGGAGTAGTGTCCAAACTGATGGTATGAGAACCATTTTATCTTGCTGAGATATTTCTTCTTCTCGCCTCCTCAGCTAGACTCAGCCCCTCCTGTGCCTTTCTTGCTGTTAGCCTTGCCCCCTTTGCCTACAAAGGCAAAATTCTCCTCTTCCTCTATCTTCACATGAGAACCAACTTTTGTTGAATTTTTGTAGCTATAGTCGGTCTTCATAATGTTTTCATTTGTATTTGTGATGATGAAATATAAATTACATTTTATATGACACATGTTCTTCATGCTTGCAAGAAAAAGAAAAAAGAAAAAAATTCATATTCAAAAGAAAAATCTATTAAGGCATGACCTTATCAAGAGCGAGAAAATGAAAATTTGAATTTGGATTTTGGACACCACAATATGCCCAAGTCGGCCTCCCAGTATTGAAGTCATCCCTGCCAAGAGACACCTATTCAATTCCTCCAACATGTACGTATAGAGAGCACTTGTCTCCATTCCAAATACAATTCGCATCACATCTTCAAGTATATTTATGATCCAGCATAGCGAAGGAAGTGGAAGAAGAGGAAGCCCAAGTTAGAGAAGATGAAGAAGCCAAATTGAAGAGAGAATCTACTCGCAGGTGTGGATCCTTCTATTGCCCTTGCACGTGTGGTCAAAGGCCTGAAATTTCTATGGTAAAGGTCTAAAAATGTGAGGCAAAGGAAAGGCTGAAATTAGTTGTGATGTAGACTTTGAGCAAGTTTGTTGTGTTGAAAAATGTGTAACTAGGTTCAGTCTTCATAAATATGAAATCTACTTTTAATTCTTGTATATTGTAAAATAAAAGAAAAATTATTATAATTATATTTGGAGCATGGGTTTCATGCTCAAGGTCTTTTATTTTAAAGGTGAAACACCCATTAAGTGCTTCTAGGGTTTGTCCTAAATCAAAAAGTCAAAAGAGTCATTGTCATAAGTTGAAGACCCCATCAGTTAACTTGTAAAGAAAATTATTTTTGTCATTAAAAGTGTCAAACTACCCTTCAAGACCAAGTCGCCCTAGCAGATGTAAAGTTGGCCTATTTTGAAAAGCCACGTCCACCTTAAGAAACCTATATAAGGAAGGGAATTCAACCTCCTTGGAAGACATTCATCACTCACTCATTCAAGCAAAGAAGGAAAAGAATGAAGAAAATTTGTTTATGGGCTAAATCTCTCTCACACGTGCGAAAAAGAAAGCTAGGTTTTTGCTGCTTCAAGGTTGAAATTCTCAATCTGCTGGAAGAAGATCAAAGTTGATGGAAGAATGACTCAATAGTTCATCTTCTAGACCTAGACAAGGTAGCAAAGCAAGCGAAGATATTAGGAGGCCTTGGAAGGCTAGTTTCGCTCACATGTGTGGAAGCAACAGTAGTTGTTGGGGGCCAAAAAATTTAAACCTACAGTAGAGGCCAAAATTTTGAAGTTGGGGTCGAAGTTGTGCTACCGGAAGAGATTTGATTGGGTTTGACTTGAACAAAGAAAGCACATCATCCTGAAGAGTTGGACTTGGTCTTGGAGGGTATTAGTCTTAGTCTAGAGGTCTTGGAATTTGTCAATTGAAGAATCTATAAGAAGAGAAGAGATCTACAGGTTTTTCTCTAAAGTTGAAAGGTTTTGGCCCTGGCCTGCAGCCTACATTCTGTGTTCTTGTGTACCATTGTTCTTCTTGTTTTGGTAGTTGTTTGATGATATACAAACATAATAATAAGTGAAGAAGCTAATAAGTAAGAAAAAGTAAAATGACATCACAAGCAGTTATCAAGAAAAGGGAAATCATCCGCACTATTCCCCTATAGATTTCTCAACATGGTATCAGAGCTAAGGTTGGCTAAGGGCATAATGAAGATCTTTACTATATTGAAAAAGTTCCTGAAGAAGTGTACGAAAGTAGCAAGTCATCTCAAGAAGGGCATCAAAAAAGTATGGGATCTCATATTCTCTTCTAAGAAGGAAGTAACCAAGGCATCTTCGAAGGATGAAAGACTCTTCTCAACACTCACTGGCACATTTCAAGATGAGAATATTTGGGCGATTGATAGTGTAGCATCGAGACATATGACTGGTCAAGACAAGCAATTAAAGACATTATCAAAAGGAAAATCCTCTTACTCCATAGAGCTTGGTGACAATAAGAGCTACCATGTGAGAGGAATTGGATGAACTCCACTTGAGATAGAGAATGGAGGAAACATTCATCTCAACAATATCTTCTTTGTTCCAAGTTTGCATAAAAATTTACTTTCCATTTCGAGTTTAGAAGTCAAGGGTGATAGAGTTGCTTTCATTGATGGAAAATTTGTAGTACGGAGTAAAAACTCAAGCATAGAAGATCCAAGAATGATTGAGATCTGTGAAAGACTTTACCGATCGTTGACTCCCCTCGCTCAAGCCTTGGTTCACATCAAAGTTAGTCCTTGTGAACTCTGGCATAGAAGATTTGGTTATCTTCATTACAATATCCTATCAATCGTGAATTCAATAGTGAATGACATCCCTGAGCTCAAAAAAGAACATGAAAGAGTATGCAAGAGATGTGCATTAAGTAAGAACACCAAGAGACCATTTGGAAGCAGTGCTTCAAGGTCAAAAAAAATCTTGGATCTTATTTATTCCAATGTTTGTGGTTTTATGACTCCAAAGTCACTTGCAGGTCATCAAGGAAAACTTGGGTTTACTTAATGAAATCCAAAGGTGAAGTATTTATCAAATTTCAAGAATTCAAGGCTAAAGTAGAGAATCTTAGAGAAAAGAGAATCAAAATTTTAAGCTTTGATAATGGAAGAGAATACACATCCAAGGAAATTGTAGCCTTTTGTAAGGAGTCAAGGATTAAGAGGGAGTTGATTGTCCCATATAATTTCGAGCGAAATGGAGTTGCGGAATGAAAGAATCAGTCCATTGAAGAAAGTGTAAAAGCTATGCTACATGATCAAGATTTGCCAAAATTTTTGTGGGGTGAAGCTACAAAGGTTGTATACATTCAAAATTGAAGTCCCCATAGGTCACTAGATAACCTAACTCCTAAAGAAGTATTCACTGGAAAGAAACCAAGAATCTATCATCTCCAAATTTTTGGTTGTCTTGTCTATATTCATATACCAAAGGGTAAGAGAAAAAAGTTGGAACCATCAAGCATGAAAGGAACATTTCTTGGCTACAGTAACTCCTCTAAAGCCTATAGGATCTACATAAAGGAAGGACATCGAATAGAAGTTAGTCGAGATGTGAATTTGACGAAAGTATTGCATTCAAGAAATCAAAGGATCTCCCTATGGAATCTGATGATAAAGAACTTTCAGTATTTGAAGAAGTTACTAGGGAAGAAGAAGAATCAAAACGTGAAGATGAAGGTCGAAATGAACCTATACAATTTGTGGTAATCCCCGAGACTAGAAAAAGACTAACTGGTTGAAATCTACATTACTAGATGCAGAAGGTCATGAAGTGACTAAAGGCACACTTAAAAAAAGCAAGAAGCGCAAAAGATATTCAATTTATGCAGCATATATTACAAAGTTAACAGAAGCAGAACCATCTACCTTTGAAGAGGCTATCAAACATCAATAATGGAAGGATGCCATGAACGAAGAATACCAATCGATAGTGAAGAATGGAGTATGGGAGATTGTACCTAGGCCTGAAGACAAGTTTGTGGTAACTTCCAAGTGGTTATACAAAATAAAACATGCGGCAGATGGAAGTGTTGACTACTTCATGTCAACTATCCTATAGCAGTACACCCATTTTTTCGCAAAAGAAATTTCATCATTCAGATCATCCAAGATTCATCATCAGTCTTCAATTTGTCAAATTTGTAAACCCATTCTGCATGTTTATAATGTAAATGATCTTAGTAAGACCATTATGTATGTAACAACCTAGGTAAGCCTATTATTTTGTTGAGATTTCTATCCTAGGAGTTTTTTCGTCTCATTGATTCTTCTGTGTTTTTAAACACAAATGATCGGAAAAATATTTCCCTCCAACCTCACCCCAAAGTTAGGGTGGATTTTGTCGTCAAGATCTTAAGTAAGTCCTAGTGTTCTAGTCGAGTCTTCTGTAAAGTGATTTTGGAATAATTTAGCTAATTGGCTAAATTATTTTATTACAAATCACTTAGTCTACTATATCATATTTGAGTCGCAAAATCATGTAAATAATTGAAAATCTATAACGAACGGGTGTTCCCCTTTCATTGGTTAAATGTAATTATCTTATGTAAATAATATTTTAGCCATGATGCTAAAATATTAGAGGGTTGGAAAAAATAATTAATCCCTTCATGTGTCAATTAATTAAATTTTCTAACAAAAATTAATTAGAAATCATAAGTCATAAATTTAATTAATTAGAGTCAAAGGTAAGTCTTAAGAAAAATAAATTCTCCAAATTAAAAAATTCATGGGTTCTAGAAAAATTAATTTTTAAAGGTCCACCACCAAGAGAATATTGAAAATATCAAGGAATTTTGGACCCTTGGGCCTTAGTGGTTAAGTCAAAGTCAATTTTTTGAGGAAATTCACTCAAAATAATTATTTGAGTTAATTAAAAATCAAGTAAATAAAAATTTCAAAATTTCCTCAAAAAATAAATAATTTTGACGATGACGATTAAAAGATAATTAAATATTTATTAACGGTCAAAATTACTTTGACAAAGATCAATCCAACTAGCCGTTTGGAGAATTTATCTATAAATTACAGGTAATTTGTCACATCAAAAGGTTCATTCTTTGAATCGTGTACTTGCTCTTGAAGCTCTCTTGTAATCTCTAATGGAATAATAATAACGCAAAGTCTATGGGGTTTACATTGATAGTGATGTTCATCTTCTACATCTTATGGTAATATTGTTTTTAGTGTTCTAATGGATATTATTGTTTATAAATTGTTGGTTAATAGCCTTGGAGTAATAATTTTCTGCACAAGTATCTTACATAGTTTATTCGTTTTAAAATAACATTTTAATTTAATAGAGTTACGTAGGGTATCTCTAATTTAAAAAAAAAAAAAAATATTATATATATTATATATATATTACGTCTCAATTAATATGACAGTTTAATCTGAAGTGTGCATAAATCATTTGAATTGAAAAAATTGGGTGTTTGGGGAAGCCCTCGACTGAACCAGCCGACTCCAAAGGCATAAAGATCTGAAGAGCCTTCCTGATCTAAATTCCTAGACTTATCTTACGATTTTCTTTTCGCAAGGTCTTTGGGGCTAGTACCTCAGTTTTTAAATTAATCTTTTATAATTTGTGCTAAATAGATAGATCTAGCTAGAGAGAGCTTAAATCTACAGATCTGGGGACGAAGTTGGACTCATACTCCCCAGATTTGATAGATATGTAGTTTATTTGTATAGATCTAAAGTTTTGTAATTTTATTTTAAATTTTTGACAACTAGGTTTTGGGTTTTAGTTTATTTTTGTACATATGTGAGATCTGGGGTTTCATTTTCATTTTGTGCAGGCATAGATCTGAAGTTTGCCAAGGAAACATTGGGGTTTTGAGACAGAGCTAGGCCCTGGAGGGCAAGATCTGGTCTCAAATTTGTTTGCAAGGTCGTAATTCGAAATATTATTCAATGAAAAGAAGAATCTCAAGATCTGGAAAATTCCTCTGAACTGAGCTTTCGGAGGAAATTTTTCTGAGTTTGGGCGAAATTAATTTGTAAATTTTTTTAGGCTGCCCCTAAAGCCTTACCTCCACACAGCCTCATATTGCGTCTTTCTCGCTGCACGTTGATCCTTCTCAACCTACCCACAGCCTCACGCTGCCTCATTTTTCTTTCCCTTCCTCGCTGCTCCTTGCTTCCTTGCCTTCTTTTCCCCTTATCCCTCCGCAGCCCTCATCTCCCTTTCGTTGATGTTCCCTCACCTTCTCAGCTTTTCCTCCATTTCCCTGCCATCTCCTCCTTCTAGCCTCTTTTCGCTGTTTCGTTTACAGCTTCCCAAGGAAGCAAAACAACCTTTCAATTTGCTCACCAAAGCTCACAAATTCTTCCAGTCGGTGACATAGACTTCAATGTATTTCCTGAGTTATATTTGGCATCAAATCTGAAGGTGGGTGATTAAATTTGTTGATTTTCAAGCCTTAGGGCTCTCCCTGGTGTGTGTTTTTTTAACCTTACCTCATTCTTCAGTCAAATAAATTTGCATAATGTTGGCACTAAAACACGCCTAGAATTCATATTTCACTGAAGAATTCTTAAATAACTTGGGCATTTGCTTTTAAATTTCATCACAATTTCCAAATGATTGTCATAAAGATTTTTAGAGGACTGATATATTTATTTCCAGTAGACTTTCTCTGTTTTCATAAAGTTGACTTGCTGCTTTTATTATCATTGAATTTCTTTGTTGTCATAAATTTAATCTCTGGAAATTTAAGTAATTTTGAAAGATAAGCAAGGCTTAAATTAATTGTTGGTTTGAGGAATTTGAAAAGTCTAAATTCTTATAATTTCTAAGTTCCATGATTTGAAACTTGCATGCACATAAACTCATTGTCTAAGAAATAATTTCACATATTTGGTCAAGAGGGTAATCTAAAGAGTTATTGATATCTAATTTCTTGTTCCATTAATTTGTGAAGGTTATTTGTGTTAAGATTTAATTCTCTTTTAGCTAAGTGGGATTGAAAGTGATTTACTTTACCTGCATGTCATTGAGTAATTTGTGGTTTCTGATAATTGAATGATTTGAGATCTAATTGTGCATTCCTTGGATACTTTTCTTGAAGCTTCAAATAATTATCATTAGCATTTAACATTGCGATTAAATAAGTGCTCTATTGTGGACTTGTAATAAATTGTATATCTTTCAATTCTCAAGTTGAGTAATTTCATTTCATGTTGTGAGCATTTTCAAAATTCGCATAAATGGGATTATCCATCGAATTTCTTAAATAAGTACTTGGCGAAATAACTCAAAATAAATCGTAAATCCAAGTGCTTCTAAGATTTAAACAATTTCGCTGCATTAATCATCTGCTAACTTCACATTGCATTTGCATTCTAGGTCAATGTTTTAAAAACCGGAACCGGTGACGAGACCAGCCCACCAAATGAGCCAGATTTTGAACCGGAACCAATAGAACCGTGACTAGTCAGGTCTAAACGAACCAGTTTAAAAAAAATACATTAAATAATTTAATGAAAAAAAAAACTATTTTTAAGATTTAAAACCATGATTCCAAGCCAATAGAAACAAAATATGCAAGGTTTGCTCATCTATATACCATGTAAAGGTGAATATATCAAAATGGCATCGAGTGCAATACATATCCGCAACAAAATACATAATCAATGAAGCTCTAAACGGCCTCTAGGGTCCGAAAGCAATGCTCTAAGCTATGGGGTCACTGAACTAGTACAAGTCTACATATCAGTGATCAACAACATAATCACTCCTCATCATGATCAAACTCATCACCGCTACTAAACAAGAAATCATCAACATGAGCTACATAAATAATATGGCTCCGAATTTGAGAACTCCTAAAACTCCCCTACAACTTTAGTAGTAGCAAAAATAGACATCAAAACTACAAATCACTAATCAACATGGTCACTCGTGAAACTCATCATTGATTCAACACTACTAGAAATACATAAACACCATCAACAAGAGATACATAAACATCATCTAACTCAAAGTATTCAGACTTGAATTGCTCATCCTTATAACATGGTAGAAATTGAAAAGGTTTAACATGCCTAACCAATGATTTTGGTTTGAGTGAAGGGTTCAGCTCCTCAACCTTATACTGTGGTAGAAAAAGATTAGCATGCCTAACTAGTGGTTTTCCTTTGAGTGAAGGGTGCATTCTTGTTAAGGCCATGGTAGAGGAGTTCAACAATCAATACCACCAACATCAACAAAGTTCAACAATCAATGCCACCATGATCAAGGTTCTTACAGGGCTTCATGCTCTTGATCAAATGCCAATCTAATACCCTCACGCATGATAGAATCAAATGGGAACATTGCAAAACCCCAAACCATGAAATCCTGAAAACCATTAAGTTTGTTGAATTTCGAGTAAAATCTAAAATTCTAGTTTCTCCATATCAAATCCAATGAGGTCGAAACCACTCTCAAACATCTTGAGTCATTTCATGGTAATGTTAAAAAAAATGCCACTTTTACCCATTAATTGCCAACATTGTTAGGGTTAATATGTGTCAGGAAAATGAGAGGGTAGGCATGTTTTTCATGGAGGGACTATTTCTGGAGGAAAACAACCCCAAATTTCCCTCAAAACAGCTTCAAAACTCACAAAAATGCATTATGTGGAGTTTATAGTTGCCCTAGCGATAAACCGTCCAGTGTAGGATGGAATTGGCCAGTTTGACCACAAACCGGGATCAAACCGGCCGATTAGGACTGGTTTGTCTACTTTCTTGGTGAAATGGAGGGTCAAATCGTGTTTTTCTGCCGGTTTGACCCAGTGCGCTTGCTAACCGACTGATTTGACCGGTTACCGGTTCAAACCGGTCGGTTTGACTGGTTACCAGTTCAAACCGACTGGTTTTTAAAACATTGTTCTAAGTTAGTCTTGCATTTATAATCGACCTCCAAGCATAAGCTTCGTTGTAAGAAAGATAAGAACACCTTTTTGTCTTGTCATGAGAAGTCTAGTCTTTTGTCTAAAATGGTGACCTTACAATCATCAGAGCCACAGTGTCTGTAGCGCCAAAGACACCGAGTACGTTAAATTTCAAAGAGAGGGATTGTTAATCACACCCTCATATGCTTCACCTTGACTTCTCTCTGCCATTTTCTATAAAATTTAAGCTCAAATACAGACAAAGATCAAAAGACATACTTAAAATAGGCATTTAAGTAAAATCAACCAAGATTCTTGCATTTCACATAAGTCTTAGGAATTGCATCTCATATAAGAAAGTACTCATCAACGCAGCAATTGTCCACCATGTACTTGGTCTCAAAATTTGGAAAGCAAGAGTATTGAACTCCATAAGGCACTGGTTTCAAATGTTACAAATCTAATCAAATCCTTAACATCTTGCTAAATCTAACCAAGTACTTGGTCACTCAAATGTGCCTCCCTGATTAGTTGGTTCCCAACTAGTCTTTCTTCATCTCATTTCCATAAGGTCTACCCCCCATAGTCTATTGTCGGGACACAGCTTAAACGAAGAGATTGGGGATCAGGGTGACAACCCCTAATCTAAATTGTTGTCGCGGTCCCTCTACATTTTGAGCAATAACAGGAAGTATTGACAAGTATAAGGCAAGATTTGTAGCTAAGGAATACTCTCAACAAGAAGGAACCAATTATGAAGACATTTGCTCCAACAACAAGGTATGCAACTATTTGATCATTGGTCTCTTTGGCAACATCAATGGGATGGAATATACATCAAATGGATGTTAAGACTGCACTTCTAAATGGCACAATTGACGAGGAAGTCTATATAGAGAAACCCTTGGGATTTGAAGTCAAAGATAGAGAAGAATATGTTTGCAGGTTGAAGAAGGTATTATATGGCCTTATGGAGGCACCAAGGGCATGGTATGCAAGGATGGACGAATACCTTCAAAGATTGGGCTTCACAAAAAGTTATGTTGATCCGAACCTTTACTTCAAGATCGTAAAGGGTGAGCCTATAATCATTCTTCTATATTTGACAAGTATAAGGAAAGATTTGTAGCTAAGAGATTCTATCAACAAGAAGGAATTGATTATGAAAACATTTGCTCCAACAACAAGGTATACAACTATTTGATCATTGGTCTCTTTGGCAACATCAATGGGATGGAATATACATCAAATGGATGTTAAGACAGCATTCCTAAATGGCACAATTGACGAGGAAGTCTATATAGAGAAACCCTTGGGATTTGAAGTCAAAGATAGAGAGGAATATGTTTGCAAGTTCAAGAAGATATTATATGGCCTTAAGGAGGCACCAAGGGCATGGTATGCAAGGATGGATGAATACCTTCAAAGATTGGGCTTCATAAAAAGTTATGTTGATCCGAACCTTTATTTCAAGGTCGTAAAGGGTGAGCCTGTAATCATTCTTCTGTATATGGACGATCTTCTCTTAACAGGTGTGGAAGGTTGAATCGAAGAATGCAAGAAGCAGCTAACAGCAAAATTCGATATGAAGGATCTTGGGCTAATGCATTACTATATGGGACTAGAAGTCTGGCAGAGACCTGATGAGATCTATCTAGGTCAAGGAAAGTATGTGATCGACATATTGAAAAGGTTTGACATGGTGGATTGCAAACCAATGACAACCCTGGTGATCACAAGCTTGAAAATGCTAGGAGTTCAGAATCAAGCCCAGTGGATCCTACCAGGTACAGAGAATTGATTGACTCACTAATGTACTTGGTGAATACTCGACCAGACATATGTTTTGCAGTGAATGTTTTTAGTCAATTCCAAGTGGAGCCAAAACATGATCATTGGATAGCAGCCAAGCACATATTGAGATATCTGCAAGGAACAATCCACTATTGCCTGATGTTAAATTTGGACAACTAGGTCCAAACTCCATGTTCTGATGCTCAGATTAAGAGGCTAATATTTTTATTGGATTCCTCTTTCTGAGAGGTGTAAATTCCATATAAAAATAGTCTTAATCTGATGAGCAGAACTTATATTTTGAATTTATTATTCTAAATAAATTATATGTGCAAGGTCAGCCAGTTTTGTAATGTAGGCTCACATGCCCAACAGATGTGTCACACACCCTCATTGATGTATATAAATACAGGGAAAGTTGGAGAGAATTTCATTACAACACAACTCACATCTTCCTCTCTCATTCTAAAGAGTACATGCTGGGTTGGAGGGTTGTTGTGACACATCTGGGCTGGCTGACCTAAAGGAGACTTTGCTGGTTGAAGCATCCTGTTGACCGCCGAAACGAACACACACATTTTTCTTGTTTCTGATTTGTCTTCTGTAAGATCTGCTTATATGTTCTATCTGCATTTTGCTTAAGAGAAAAGTGAAATTGCTCTTAGCATAGAACATCTACAAAACTTAACATGGTATCAGAGCTGAGGTGAAGACAAACTCTATCTATAGCCATCATCATTGAAGGAAATGGGTTCCTCTAGTCTTGAATTCAGGAAGAATGACAAGCTGACTGGAAGTGATGACTTCCATGCTTGAAAGATGATGCCCCAATTAATCACAGCCCTAAAACTACAGCCAAGTGATGGATGTTATACACTGTTCTTTAAGGAGGTTATACGCTGGTAATATAAGACATAGAGAGCACCCATACGTTGAAGCCCCTACAGTCAAGGGATAAGCATTGTCAGTGGAATAGCATCATATAAAATATGAAAGACAGTCTGGACGCAGTCATATTAAGGGACGCAAATATTATTAGAGTTCCATTTAAAATTTTGATTGCCATCCAAAAGTTTTCGGTGGACTAAATTATTGCAGCCATTTTTATCCAAGTGTATTGAAGAACCAATTTTGTGTTGTCCGATTATTTTTACAGAGGCCGCATTCTTGTATTGTGATCAAATCCCCAAGGTAGAGGCTCAGTGAGACCAGAATTGAAGGCTGAATTTTTATTTTGAAAACGGAGCCAAACCGTCGTTTCAAAGGTGGAGACCGTGACAACCCCAAGCCACGTTGTTGCATACCAATTATCGCTTTGGGGAGGAGAACGACGCTGTTGTGCGGGTAATCTACGTATTGGAAGCTCCTTTAACATGACCTTAAGAAAATGATCAGCATTGGATATAGTGTGAATGGTCATCGACGGGCCACATCCATCTCTAGCACGAAGGAGAACTAATCTACTGAGGCTGTCGGTGGGGACGACTTCATAGCGATCAAACTTCATTCCAGAAATCGGTGGGATCGCCTTGTTGAATTCGATGGTGGCCGAAATTTTACGGTTGAATTTGCCAGACAGGGGGAGGTAGATCTACTGATTGGTCAGTCGATCTCACTTGTGGAGATCGCATTACTACGTGGAGGGGAAAATTCCGTTACTACCCTATACCATTCGCAGTAAAGGAACATATGGATCGTGGAACTGTTGATAGAGTAGGGCAAACGTGGAAAAGACTCGAGACAAGGGAATCGTATTGCATGGTGGTGTTTGTGCACGTGGACTTCTCAGTATCGGGGTGGCAGCAGTCGAATCCGAGAGGCTGCGGTTTGAGTCCGAGACGCTACAAACATCTCTGGCAACGGTGCTCCATAGCTGGAGAGTACGTATCGATAGCCGTCAAAGTTTGAACACCGCATCAAAAGTCACAAAGACGAAGGGCTGACATTTATCCTTATTCGTTGCTGAGTATGTATTTTGAGCTTGATTAAAGGGTGAAGCGGTGTGTGAAGCATGCAATAAAGTGGGAAGCCTCTACTGGAGAATGCACTGCTGAAATTGCGGCTGAGTTTGGCCAAGTTCATTTGTTCCCAAATTGATCACTATACATTTCATTTCTAGCATAGGAACTCTGATGAATGGTTTTAAAGTTATATGCCAGCCATGTGTGAATTTACTGAGTCTGATATAAGTTTATATTATCCTGAAAATAATATATATGAAAACCATCTACAGCAGTGTTAACTCACCATACATCAAAGAAGATCTATGTATAATCCCCTCAACCATACTAAAGGAGTATGTTACAATGAGAAGACCGGATCTATCATTCTCAGCATTCTTGTCGATTTGGGGTAGCAATGTGATGCTGTATAATGAGAGCAACATAACAGTCATTGAGTACACATCAGATAAGTGCAGATCCATGATATTGAGAACAACTCAATGATATTTGGATCCAGCACTACATAATGAATGGGCAGCATGATAGAATCATGTAGCAGCACAACACGTGGGCAACATGATGTATGAGGTCATGGACAACATGATGTGTGGGCAGCATAGTGATCATGAGCAGCATGATCATACAGCATGATGGTGCTACACGGTCAGGTGCAGCAAATGGACGAGATGCAGAACGATGATAGGTGAAGGAGTCACCTTGGAGAATCAGTTGAAGCAGAATGTCTTCAACTGATCTCATCATGATACGAAATGGACACCTTCATTACAAGGCTCTTCCCGAAGCAAGGAAGGTGGTGACAGGGATGCCTGATTTTGGAAATAATCATGAAGGGTTGTGCTGAAGGAAAACATACAAGGGGACCTTTCCCCTCAAGTGTCACAAAGACATCTGAGATATTGCAACTGGTCCATTCTGATCTTTCCGGTATGTTGCCTGTAACATTCCTGGGGGGATGTTCTTACTATATGACATTTACTGATGACTTCTCTCGCAAAACCTGGATATACTTCTTGAAGAAGAAGGATGAGGCCTTCATGTGGTTTCGTACCTTCAAAGCCTTGGTGGAAAATATGACCGGAAAGAAGATCTAAGATTTTGAGGACTGACAATGGCACTGAATATGAGTCAAATGAGTTCAAAGACTTTTGCAGAGAAGCTGGCACTAAGAGGGAGACTACCACTGCATATACTCCTGAGCAAAATGGTGTTGCTGAACGCAAGAATAGGACTATTGTGGAAGCTGCCCGTACCATGCTATGTGACCAGGGTCTACCAAAGTTTCTGTGGGGAGAAG
>APFE031174536.1:0-10873 GCA_000404065.3 Pinus taeda | reverse complement strand
CCCCAAATTCCTCATTTTTGCACAAACCCTAGTTTCTTGCTACAACCTGGCAATTTTCTATGGTTGGGCCTGTGTTTTGCCTTTTTGGACCCCTTCCCCTCACTCAATTTATGAGATTCCACTTTCCCCTACTTCCCAACATCCCTCCATCCCAAAATTTCCTCAATAATTTAGAAGCTCCCATTCCCCTTCATTTCGCTTCATTTCGACAAATCTCTTGTTCCCCACATCGAGGTAGGCTTCACTCAAATGATGTTTCTGAGAAAGGAAAGATGAATTTTAAAACATTGAGAGAGCTTTTTGTCTACAACAGACCAAGGAAGAAACAATTCCTTCACTTTTTACATATGTGTCATGGTTTTGAAGAAATGCCAAAAATACAATTGCCTCTAGAGAATTGATGCACCTCTAGAGCGACCTCGGGAAAATCAAGTTTTTTCGTAGCTTGGTTGGCCAAATGACTTTATATATGATCCAAATGATAACTATATACACGTAGCTTTCCAATGAGCTATCATGAGCTCAATTTGGAGTTGAGGAAGGCATTCCAAAGTCGACTGTAATAGCACTCTGCCTTTAGGCAGCCTCATTTGGCACATTTCGCCCAGTCTTGGTATATTTGATTTTTTATAGGGAAAATGAACTCCAAATTAACAAATTCTAGTTTTTTTGGAAATTAGACTCAAGGACCTTTCCAACGAGCTATCCTGCACTCAATTTGGACACTTGGAAGGCCTCCAAACGTCACCTAGAAAAGGGCACAACTCACAAGAGGAGGATTCCCGACTTTTTGTAAGTGGGCCCACTCATATGCACTTCAATTTTTCGACATGGTCAGTTATCCAAGTGGAAAAGGAAGGAAAAGGGTCACCCAAGCCATTTGTCATGTTTGTAGTGCTGCACTTGTAGCTGATGTTTGGCACATGGGACGAAAGCCTCCCCTATGTTCAACAAAGCTACAACCGAGCTCTTCACAGCTCGACTGGCCACAACCCTTTTCAGGTGGGCTTGGGATTCCAGCCACTATGCCCCATTGATGTGGCCATGCCATTTGCAGCTACTCACACAGACTCAGCTCATGTTCAGTCCGAAACAGATAAGGCAACCAACTTCATTGAGCACATCCAACATATTCGCCAGCAGGTCCATGACATTCTGGAGAAATCAAATGCCAAGTACAATCAGTGACATGATCAACATCGGGTGCCACACAAGTTTCAGGCGGGTGACAAATTCTGGTTGCATTTGCAAAAGGAACGCCTTACTGGAGCCTATCAGAAACTGAGACCACTTTGATATGGTCCTTACACCATTACTAAGGCTGTGGGAGACAATGCATTTGAGCTCAGCATTCCCCCATTCCTTGGCCTGCATCCAGTATTCAATGTGGACCGCCTTCGGCCATACTTCCCACTATTGCTAGACACTTCCGACATTGCAGAACAACTCACACCCACAGAATTAAATCCATATTGCATGGAACAAGCTGCAACTGATCGGATCATGGACACACAGATCAAGAACACTCGCCACCAGAATATCCAACTATATCGAGCTATCAAAGCAGGCCAATTCCTTCACCAGGGCAAGTGGCTGACCAGGGACCAAGTTCAGCAAAAGTTTCCTCCTCTCATGGAGGAACTCAACACAATGGGGGCCATTGCTTCCTAAGGGGGGAGGAATGATCCAGGTGGATATTGGTGGCCACCTACCAAGCCCATCTGGACCCCCATCATTGTTTCTCTTAGCATTTTCAGTTTCCTTAATTGTAGCACAACTTACTATTTTAGCAGTTTTTGGGTCCTGAACTTCCGGAGCCGTTTGAGGCCCTAAACGACGTTTTTTTGGGAATCTGGGGCACATCGGTCCCTTCCCAAGGGTAGTTTCTCGGATAGATCTTTCTAACGAGCTATCGTACGCGTTCAAACAGAGATCATATGTCAAAGTTACGACCCTGGGAAATTGATATACCAATTTACCCAAACGGGGCCCACAATTTGGCCGTTTCATCTTCTAGGGTTAGGTTTTGGATGTGAAGGGTTTCATTGTTTTCTCAACAATAAATAGGCCTTCGAGCTCATTGTAACACAGTTCAAAGGCATGTAGTCACCACATATCTTCTCAAGAGATAAGCTACCATTGCCCTAGCTGTTTATTTCCATTTCTGGTTGTAAGCATATTTCAGTATTTTCCATTAATGAAATGAAGTATTATTTCCGTTGCATATTTGTGTATATGGTTATCTCTGTATTTTGTTGCGTTCCTGTTTAAATCTTGATCAAATGGGGTCTAAAACCTTCTGGGAGTATGTCACTTTAGTGTTGCACCATTTCATGTTGTTCTACGCATAGGTGTCTTTCCAACAATGAAAGAAGCACATCAATCAGAGTTTGTATGCAAAAGTTATGCCACTCAGAAGTTGACCTTCTTGTTTTCACACCTATAGTTCCAGAAGATGTCGCATCAACCCCGATTATTCAAGAAAAAGTGGCTAGCCACGTGATTATGATGTAAACGACTCTAGAAGAGTCTATATTGTAACTCTAGTTAAGAGTTGATGTAGTCAAAATTAACCACAATAGGATATTGGGTTGTGTTATAATCGAGCCACTAGGAGGAAGGGGCATTCCATTCTTTTGAGAGAATTTTGTTCTGTAGTTGAGCAAAGATAGCCAAGAGAGATAGGAAGTAGATCACACAGAGAGGATTTTTGCACTATAGCATCCCGCAGGCCATAGGAATTACTTCTTTGTACATGTAGCCATATTTCCACATAGAGAAAGAGAGTGAAGCGACCTCACCTTCCAGTTGGTTTTTTCTCCCGAAAGTGTTCCCTAGAGAGCATATCTTGTGTCTTATGTGTGTGTGTGAGCTTGTTTTATTGTTCTCTACTTTTCTGTATAATTTCCATTTGCATGCATGCACTAATTACAATTAAATCTATAGAGATTAAAGTTTAATAAAATTGTAAGTGTATAATCTCACACTTTTAATATAATATTATCAGATATGTTGGGATGAATTGTCTAGTGGAATATTCATGACAGCTTACAAATCATCCCAACTAACTATTTAAGTACCAAGTCGATTATAATACCATGTGGATGCTTTTTCCTTGAAGATATATTGAAACAACTTGAAAACTACATCCTCATGTTGCACATTCATCAAATGTAAGGGTAGAGATAGAAGTTCTTTACATGGCCTTCGAGAGTGACTAGTTTATCTTGGTCAAATATTGGTAGGAGCCTCTCAAATCATTTAGGAAGATCATGAATTAGAGAAATTTTGAGGTAAAAAATGGGCATAAAAATAAAAATGTACAACAATAATAAACTTTATAAGAACCAATAAGATTCAATATGGTGATGTCAACCATGGAGGATGATTCACCATTTTTTGAGTAAAAAGGCAAAAAAAAAAAAAAAAAACCTATTTTCGCAACTCATATTTTTAACTTATCTCCCTACAATTTTACTCAAATTTCAAGCGGTAGAACTAATTGGATGTGGAATTTAATTTTTCATCCAAGGAGTACCCATGTTGAATACTTTCTATGAACCCTACTATACGAAAAATGTGAAATACATGAAAAAATGTGATTGCAATCACGATTTTTCATGTATTTCACATTTTTCGTGTAGTAGGGTCCATCGAAAGTATGCAACATGGGTACTCCTTGGATGTAAAATTAAATTTTGCATCCAAAGAGTTCTCCTACTTTAAATTTGAGTAAAATCGTAGGGAGATAAGTTGAAAATACAAGTTGAAAAAGTAGTAGTTTTTTTCTTTTTTCCCTCCAAAACTTGATGGGGTAATCTAATCTAATTTTATTATTTCCACTATTATTTTATAATATTCTTTATGAGGCCCATTTTAGACCTCAAAATTTATCTAATGCAAATTTCTTGAAAGGTTGAGATATCCTTGAGACATTCATTTAGGTTGGGAATTATTTTCCATTATATCTGGTATATCATCCTAGTTTGATTTGTCTTTATAATTGGAGGAGTAATAATAATGATCAATATGACTAGGTTCACCATAACTATCAAACTAAATGTGTATAGAGGGTGGAGAAACTTATGGACTTGGATTTATTTGATCAAAAGGATCAAGAATTTATTTGGGTTAGAATGCTTAATAATATATTTGATACAATCAACAAGGAAACCACCTTTGATGATTGGTCTTCTAGTAGTCATTTTCCTAGGGAGATGGGGACTTATAGGGAGTCTTCCAATGTACCTAGCATAAGCACAAGTAATACACCTGAGTGCATTCATTTCAAAGGAAGGGACATAATATAGATCTTTGTTAGAGGGTTCTACATTCTCAAGTTTAGAGGGAATGTCTTCATAATTGGTTTCCCTTTCAATATGTTCAATATAGATAAGAGTGGTATCTGGCTATTGGGTAGGGTTTTCTTTTCTAAGAATACTTACTCAGTATGAATAAGTATTCTTACCGAACATGCAATTCAGGTCCTCTTTATAGCACCAAAAATAATTATTGACGAGGATGAATGACCTATAAACAATCACAAGGGGCTCTCTCCAGATTGATGTTCCAATCATACCTCACATCATTTGGGATAAGAGACCCATTTGGATTATGGCATGACAACCATCCTTGCTTTGTTGAATGCTTTGAGATATTGAATGATTGTCACAATGATGGAAGCATGAAAATTGAACTACAACTATCTAATTATGAAAATAAAACTACTATAAACTAGCTAAATGTTGAAAGATAGATGAGTATAGGAAGAAAAGAGCTATTATACATGACAATAGATGAACCAAGAAAGAAAGTATTTATTTGATTTACTAACACTAAAATGTTTAACTTATTAGAGAAAACAAAGATTATTCAGTGTATGATCTAACAACATGGAAAATTTTAGGGGTGAAATTTTGCCCATGGGAAAAATTAGGGGGTTATTTATTTTGGTTGGGATTTTTTTTACAAATAGGGGTTTGAATATGCATCGACCATAATTTATTTAAAAAAAAATAGTTGTAAACCATTAGCCCATGGGAATTTTATGGGGAGAGTTTAAAAAATTATTTCGCCTTGAAAAATTCAAACTATATTCTCCCATTCACTCTAGTTTTATGGTAATGGAAAGTATCAAGATATATTTCACCCCATATTTATGGGAATACCAATTAGTTGGATTTGTTTCTCCTCGTGGAATTTCTTTTCACTCGATTATATTTTTCTATTAACCCAAAATTATTGGAATTTTCTTTTTTCCAGTAAAATTCAAACTACATTCTCCCATTCGCCCTATATATATTTCACCCTATTTTATGGGAATACCAATTATCTGGATTTTTTTTTCTCCTTGTGGAATTTATTTCCACTCTATTATATTTTTCTATTAAGTCAAAATTGTTGGAATTTGTTTTTTATCTAGTAAAATTTATCCTGCACCTCATGGAATGTGGAATCATGGTTTTATAGGATTTGGGGGTTTATATGAAAGTCATTCCCTCACTGCTTAAATAACCATGGCAATGGAGAGATAGTTTGTCAATTCTTCCCTATTGATTTGACAACTAGCGAACACAATTATTAGACTATTTGTGTTTTAATTTGGTAAGCATTCAACCACATTCATGTTCTTTAAATGTTCAAATAAAGAAACTATCGACATAAAAATATGAATATGATTATTAAAATTTTACATTTTATTTTATTTTTTTACCTAGATAAACTATTATAAATTTTTCTTATTGTAATAGCAGAGACTATCCATTAAACTCTATATAAATAGTAGAGGATGTACCATCCTTTTATATTTTTATATGTCTAGATTGAAAATTTGTTTCATCTACTAAATCATTTAACCCTCCATAAAATAGAGAGAGTCGATTTTATAAACCTAAAATAATTTTGTTGTAAGATAGAGTTAATTATAAACGTCACTGCATTCACCATCAAAGTCGTCAAAATTATTCAGGAATCAATCAAATAATAGACCAACGAAGATTGTTGTGGGAATTCAAATTCCTTTAACATGTGCTCTCTAGGAAATTAAATGGGATTGATCCATCATGTATCATGAAAGGGTGATTGTTCTCATAACTTAGCAATATCTCCTTTCTAATTAAATTAGCTATAAATAATGGCATTGAGGGTGTTGGAAGTATATTCCAATGTATATATAAAAACTACTAACTTGTGATGTCTCCTTTTTACTTACCATAGCATTTTTTGAAAAGTTACAAAATAGTTAGATTCTACATGTTGAGATTCACATTAACTCATTTTCATGTAGCTTTAAAGGTTTGAAATCACCTTCAGAAATAAGAATCTCTAAATTCGTTTGATTTTGCATCCACCTTTGTGTTTTGCTTGAGTGTAACAATTTTATATGTTCCATTAAAATCTTATTCATATTTAAGGTATATACCATAAGTCCTAGATCTGAAAAATTTCTCCACAATAGCTTGCAGATATTAGTTTTCCCTATTGCTCAGAGACATTCTATTTCTTACATGTTGTAGTTTTTTGGTCAAAGTTTGTGTATAGAATTAAAAAATAATCAACAAAACATATATAGATAAAATAATAATAATGAAACCTTTTTTACAACATTATCAGAAGATACGTAAATGTTGTGTATGGAATAAAAACATTAATTACTCCTATAGATGAAAAGAGATAGTATAGTTTGTGCATGGAAATACACAAAAAATATAATTATTCTTATATAGATGGAGAGATACTTAGTTTTGTGCATGGATTAAAAAAATAAATTACTTCTATATACGATTGATTTACCTAGTGGAGACAAAACGTGGGGACGATTCCTTTTCGGCTTCCTTATTATCTTGTAAAGGTAGATTGCTATGCTTTCTAGTGCAATTTAGATAAATTGGTTTAGAATTCAATGCCAGGTTTTCTCACACACACACACACACACACACATATAAAACGTTGTAGTCCAATGCTAGAATGTTTTTAAATGGATTTTAATGTAAAATGTTTGAATGAGTTTTGATGCAAAATCATAGTAACATCTGAGTTCCTTTTTCTTTATCAATTCAGTTGTTCCATTTCATTTTATTGCATTGTAATTGGAAAAAAAAAACTATTTATTGCTCATAGTAATAATATTAGTGATTTATTTTATTAATTATGGTATTATTAATTATATCCATACTATTTTGAGCAAAGAAGCAAGTGTTTCACTAATTTTCTCATTTAAAATTAATAATTTTATAAATTTGAAAACATCTAGTAGGGTAAGTTTTCTTTTTTAAGATATTAATTAAACAATCTCAATTGTTTTTTAGTGATTTTCCAATTTTTATGTTTAAACATTATATATCCAAATATGTTTTAATGCCATCTTCTAAATTGAGTTGTCTAATTTTCTTTGTATTATATCATTAGTTAAAAATATGTATTTGTGCATACTTATTTAATTATTTTTATAGTTAAAAAGACATAATGATATAAAAATGAATTTAAAAAATTTACTAATAATGTAATTTTATAATTTTGTATTATTAATTATAAATTTTTTTATTATCATATATATATATATTATATATTATATATATATATATATATATATATATATAGATATAATATTACTTTATTTTGATTTAGGTTTAGAAAATTAAAATTATTTACATGCATAAAATTATATTTATATATCACTAATTAAAAAAAAATATTATATTTTTGGTTCAAAGTGAAAGGGAAATGCAAGAAATATTTATATAAAAAAATTAAAACATTACTAGTTTTATAAAAACTTTTATATTTATGTATATTTTTCTCTCACAAAATTTTTTGTAACAATGGTAAATTACTCAAATTCATATAAATATATAATGCTTAAATAATAATGGATGTAGAGATACATTGAAATTACTTTATTATGATAGAAAAATAATTAATATAAGGTATATTGTTTATACTTACTATCTTTAAGTTTTTACCTAAATATGTGTAATGACTCCAACCCGGGTAAAACTGTTTTTTTTTTTATGGTAAGAATTACTCTCACCAACTCACATGACTCGTTGACATAACTTTAACCTTAATGGGAAATCCTAATGTTTAATTTTTGGCACATATTTGAATGCAATCATGGATTTTTCCCCAGTCCCAATGTAAAAGCTTTGTGGCTCATTTACTTTGTCACTTGGGTGACATGCAATCGTTGTCCACGCGGCTCCACGCGGCACCAGGACGTCTGGTAGCTCATTCGCCTTCACATGGTTGAGATAAGGTGCCATTAACTCTGATGGTCCGTCCTGTACGTGGCTGGCAGATTGAGTCAACACCATGGGTAGTCCCGCCATCATCGACGGTGGCGATCTCACCTTGCTATCCAACGGTTGTCATAAACCTGTGGTTTTCAACCTATGCCTCGGTTCAGGGGGCGGGATTTCATTTGGAAGGTTGCTCCCTGCGGAGCCAGCTCTGCTAGGCTGAACCCATGTCGCTTGGGTTGTCAACTTCTCAGTTCTGGTTCCACCGGTGGCGATTACGGGTCTACTGCTCCCTTCAAGTAAACAAATTTTGCAGTGAAGTTGTTTTTATGAGATTCTCTAGTTTAGCCACACCCCTGTTTGTGATATTCGTGACCTCGTCCTGCATTCTTTTGGTTGCAAAGTTTGGGTCTCGAGGGTGACATTCTGTTGCAACACTGAAAGGCTAGTCTGGCTCACGATGGCTCCATCCTACTCAGGTAGACTTCCAACTCATCGTCGTCGTTTCCCTCTTCTAAACTGTCGCAATCTTTTTTTTCCTATTTCATCATATTGATGCAGTCTTTTACTTTGTTTCATGCCCTGGTTGTTGGATACAGGTTGGCGCCTATTCTAATTTAAGGAGAACCCTCCTTGCACAGGGTCCAGGGTTCCAGGTATGCACATTTCCTTCAGCCGCCCTCGAATGGAAACGTCTTCTTTTATTAATAGATGGGAGGTTAGCTAAGGGGTAGCCTTCAACTGTCTCCGTTGGGTTGTATGGAAGTTCCTGAGGCCAAGCTCGGGTTTTGCGTGTAAAGTTTTTATTTCCTTGCTGCAAGAATTTTTGGCATTAAGCGATAGTTTCTAGCTCCTGTCCTGACCCTTGGATTATGGAACGACTGTACATAGTCATGCTGCAGCATGCTTCCCTTTTGTTACTGTAATGTAAATTAAAATACATTGGTGCTGAATTCAGACGTTGACTTTTATTCTTTTATTGTCCCTATACTGCATGTTTTGAGGGTGTATTTGCGATAAATGGAATGTGAGGTTTCTCTTTTCATGGATATTAGGTTCGACCAACTGTTGGCTTATATCTGTTATTTATTATCTGACTATAATGCACAGTTTTGCAAATGTATCTTGTATTTGATGTTGGTTTCAAACCCGCTTATAGCCACAGGCTTAATAACACTCTGTTAGGTTCCTTTTGACACTTTAGGGTTTTGCTATTTGAAATACCCTGCTTAAGGGTTTTGGGATACCAGGGTGTTCAACCTGGCCATGCTTGAGAATGTTATCTGGCCTAATCAGGCTCAGATGTTGCTCTTGAATGGTTGTCCCACGACACTGTAGCTCAGCCCTAGCTACAACGCATCGTGACTCTATCTCACAGTAAGTCTTTGTTTTATCATTTAGAAAATTGTCTTTGGTTCTGAGAAACATCAATTGTCTTTCAATCTTACATGTGAAATAGTTAGAATGACATAATTACCACCCTCCTTGATCTTTCTATGTCATGCACAGTTTCTTGCTATACTGTTTAAACGTAATTATTAATGTGGACAGTTTTCTTTTTCTAATTGATTTCCATTGCATGGCACTGTTCTAAATTTCGATGTATGTTCTTTACCACGGAGTTTCCTTGCCTGGCTAATACAAAACCCGTGTACCACCTTTAAGTTGGATAAGAAACAGAGGACGATTATTATGATTCTGAGCTAAAGTAAACCCTATACCTATCGCCATCCCACTATCATCTCATGACCCCACTGTTTAAGCCCTCGGGTTTGACTTTGACTCTAATAATGACCTCTGTTGTGGCTAACCCACAGGATTTAACTTCCAGTATGATATACCATTAATCAAAGTCCTCTAATAAGACAATAAGATTGATTTACAGAAAGAAAATCCTTCAGATTCACTGCAGACATTGTTAATTACAACTATTAATTGAAGTCCCTTGATAAGACTAATTTGTAGAAAGAAATTCTTTAGTTTACTGCAGATATTAACAAATTCAGGTTAATACTTCGTACCTGGTTTTTTGTCTAATAAGTAGTTCCAAGATTAAGTCATCACTGTTTTTTGTAGTCAGCCAACCACCCGACCATGAGATTGTCCTTCGAGACCAATCTCCCCCCTGGCTTACTCAAAGACAAATAGTCCTTGACAATTGTCTGCACTCTACACCCTTACCATCTGGTCATCACCAGACTTGGCAAGCTTCCTTTTCCTGCGCATTGTTGGTCCTCTACCGCACAGTCCTCCCTTTTTCCTTTTTCCTTCCCTCCTCTTCGAAGTCACCCACGATGGAGGAAAAAAAAGCAGTTAGGATTTCCAACTGTTTCTTCTTTTTATATATTAAAAAAAAAAAAAGAACATAACTTCCCTCCTTGGAAGTTATGTGATATTCCTCGTAACCATGAACTCATTTCTTTTCATTCGTTAATAATAAAATGTCAATTTAAACAGCATATAGTATCATCATCCATCAGTTTGTTTCTTTTCCTTTTAACTAGGGTAAATAAAATATTTACAAAATCCTAGGGATATTACAATATGCTAAGTATTATTATAATGGTACTTTTATATAGCTCGAATTATTATTTTGACAATCTAACCATATTCTTTATAACTTAATGTAAAATAGA
>APFE031174535.1:156897-180857 GCA_000404065.3 Pinus taeda | reverse complement strand
ATTCAAGGGAAAATTAAATTAGAATTTTCTTGTTTCCATTTTCAACACTCCCTCTCAAAAAGAAAGGGATTATTAGATATATGAATCCTATTTCTATGGAACTCAAATTTTCCTCTTCAAAATGCCTTTGTCAAAATATTTGCATCATGTTCCTCTGTAGGAATGTATTCAAGCAACATGATCCACATCTACACATAATCTCATAGATGGTGATGCCAGATGTCAATACGCTTGGATTGATCACGAAAAATTGGATTTTCATAGAGTTTGGTACAACCCTTATTGTCACATAAATCGCGGTGGCATCCATCATCTAACCAAATAACCCAACAGGAATCTTCCCCATCTAGATAGCTTCACAACTTGCTTGACTAGTAGCCATGTACTCTGCTTCTGCTAAATTGAGTGCAATTGATCTTTGCTTCATGTTGTACCAAGAAATTGTTGCTGACCCAATACTAAAGATGCATCCTTATGTGCTCTTCCTGTTTGATGGACTATGTGCCCAATCTGCATCTGTGAAGCCTTTCATCTTTACTCACTCTATCTACTTGTGCCAAATACCATACTAAGTAGTGCCTTTGAGGTATCTCAACACATGTTTGGCTGCCTTCCATTACAGTTTGGTTGGCTTAACCATTGATTGACTAAGTTGGTTGACTTCATAACACATTTCTCGTCATGTGTTCACCAAATACATAGGTGAACCCACAATCTTCCTGTAAATAGTGGAGTCCACCTCCTCACCTGAAGTGGTATACTCTTTCCTCCAACTTCTTGCTACAGGATTGTCCATGGGTTTGCTATTCTCTATGTAGAACTTATTTAGTATCTTGTTTGCATACTTGCCCTGAGAGACAAGCATTTCCCCATCTCCTTGTCATACTTCCAAATTGAGGAAATAATGCATGAGTCTCATTTCCTTCATCTCGAATTTTCTTGCAAGATTCTCTTTGCAAGACTTGATCAACTTCTCATCGCCGGTTAAAACTAAATCATCGACATATAATACTATAATCAATAATTTACCTTGAACCACAATATGGTAAAGGTTTGCATTTTCTTCACATTTGGTGAAGCCCAACTTGGTGAAATAACTATTGATCTTGGTGTACCAAGTATGGGGTGCTTGTTTCAATCCATACAATGCTTGCTTGAGTCGGAAAACATGCGACTCTTTGTCGAAGGTCTCAAATCCTTCTAGCTGCTCTATATACACCTCCTCCTCAATCACTCCATTAACGAATGTTGTCTTCACATCCATCTGATGTATCTTCCATCCCATTTGCGCTGCAAGTGCTAGAATTGATCTGATCAAAGAGTACCTTGCTACTGGAGCAAAGGTCTCCTCGTAATCAATTCCCTCCACTTGAGAGAAACCCTTGGCCATAAATCTAGCCTTCTGTTTCTTGATGCTTCTGTATTTTCCTTGGTTCACCTTGTAGATCCACCTTGAACCTACCATTGACTTGTTCTTTGGTCTTGGGATAACTTCCCAAACACTATTTTTGACTATGGAATCATATTCCTCTACGATGACATTAACCCATATTGGCTTCTGCATTGCTTCATCGAATGAGGATGCTTTTTTCTCAACTAGCTCACTCATCAGAGCCATTTACCCTGTTATCCTCCTCAATATCCCAAGGATGAGAAAGGAGATCGACGGAGGTAACCTCAAACCACTCAGGGCTTAGCAACTAGCCCTACCAAACCAGAGAGGGATCTTTCTATAAAGTTCACAACCAAATATGTCTAGAGTGGTAAAGAGATATTAGGCTACGGATTACAACACTAGGGTTTAAATATTTGAAGGTTTCGTTGGACTAGGAATCAAAATCAAGGAACTAGGTCAGGTCTCAAGGGTTCAGTTGCAAGAGATATGAAGGAGCAGGGTAGGTATGAGTTTGTGATACTTTGGGACTTTTTCAATGTAGTTTAGGGTGGAAAAGAAAGATTCAAAATGAGCATGGCAAGCATGAATTCATTTATCAGAAGATAGCTAACGTAAACATGAAATTACTAACAAAACAGAGCTTAAATTTAAGAATAGTGTTTAAAACCTCTTAGGAAAATCACTGAAGAGCATAGATATGGAAAGGAGATGAAATTATCATTCATATAAACTATTAACAGAAGGAAAACATTATCATAAACTCATAACACAAGAATTCATAAATAATAGTTGTAACTAGCCTTTGATTTCTTGTAAAAGATGATGAGTACAAGCTCCAAAAATTTCACTCTCTGATGTACAACAACTAATACTTCAAAATCAAAAATATTTATATAATGTTTTATAGAAAAATATCTTGAAACATACTTCAAGATTTATTACAAAAATTCCTAAAATAGATAAAAACTACTAAAATATTATTTTGTTGATTTATGGTGTTGTTATGGGGTAATTGAGGCCTTGAATGAACATTTATGTTACTCCTGGTGTTTGATGAATTGCTTGTTGTTCCATTTTTCCTGCAATCGGTTTTGAGAATTGTTGTAACAAATATGCAATGTTAGCTCCTTCTGCTACTTTTTTTCTATTAAAAGTGAGCTAGGGGACCTATTCTTCCTTTGTTGTTGACCCTCATCGAAATTGCATCTAGATCGGGCTTTTGTCTTATCACAGTCGTAATACAGATAAAGAGCGTTAACACAGATTTTTCGTGTTTTTTTTCAAAAGGTGGACCCGAAAACTTAAACAACGCAATATATAAAATATCACATCCACAAGACTTTATCGCAATCGCATCCGGATGGAAGACTTTACACTCTTCCATAGTACTTTCATCGATGGACCGGATGTGATATTTTATTAAGAACCAATTTATAATATATCACATCCAGTCAGGCTTATTTTAATTGCAATCTCAACCAAAAACTGGGGGTCAAGACTTACCGTAGTCAAGGGAAAGATCATGCAGGGTAAAGAGGCTTCAGGTTAATGCAACCGTTAGGGTTCGAGACTATTATTGGAGTTAGGACTTAATGTTGTTGGGAGCTATCATCAGGGTATCGACGCAAGATGTATCACAGGATATGGGATATAAAGTGGGAGGTGAGATTTAAGGCAAGATGCAATGCGAGATGTGAGATAGCCTGATGCAAGATATTGTTGCGGGATTGTTTGCAAGATTGTCCAATGCGGAATCCTGCAATCGCATCGGGAAGGGGGTATGGAGCATTGTTATTTGTTTTATGTATGATATGTTGATTGTGGTAATGTGATGCGATATATATAAAAGGGACTTTAATATGATTAACGAATGCGTCAAAATATTTAAAGCAAAAATGGAACAATGGCTAGAGTTTGGAACTATTATTTAAAGAATGGACTTTGACTAGAGTTAAGTGTATAGTAAATAATGGAAATGCGGCCACAATTTTGGAATTATTGTAAAATATGAGTTTTCTAAGGGAAAAAAGGGTTTTAACTTAGGATTTAAGAATTTCCGAACGAAAAAGGGATTTTAAAGGGAATGAGGGGATTTATGAGGGAAGTTGAGGGAGTGATATGAAATATGGATGGGATGTCAAAACAAGATGAAATCTCCTTGAACACATTATTTCTCCCAATTACTACACCCATAGTTTTTAACCATAAGTGATGTCATGACTCTTTTGATCATTTTGATGACTCGACCTATTGATGACATCTAATGGAGTATGAAACTGTCCATTAGTTGATACTAAGATGATGATCAAGACTTTTACTGATGACTCATCATAATGAATAATGACACGACCAAAATAGCATTGGACCATGAAGTGGAGGGAGTAGTAACGACCTAGAACTGACCTATGATCAAATGTTATTTGAAAATATAACAATTTGACCTGATAATCCTATCAACAACTTTGTAAGAGCTATATTTAATCACTGGTGACTGGTAGGACTTACAGGCACTAACATTGGCTCCAACTAGGGATGGAAGCTCCTTAGGAGGTGTCAAAAACTCCGTAGACCAAGTAGCCTAATCCATTATGCATAGACTAAAAAAACAAATATCACACTCAAAACTGAAAACTTACCGACAAAATGAACTAACTTAACACACTCTAAAAACAGACTTAACAAATTTAAAAAGAAAACAACAGATAATCATAAAAGTTTTATGACCCTCTCCTCAGGATTCAAACTTCGGATGATAACTACCCACTTCCTGAAGATATATACACAATCATGTGAAATGATCCCTCCAGTGTAACCAATCTAGCAAATGGCTACTTACTTGAATCTTGCTCACACTTTCCTTGAGTTGGCAGAAAAAACAAAAGATAGGCCACTCCAAGTGTCCACTATACATGTGTTCATGAGCCATAAATACAAGAAAACTCATCTCCCTTGAGGACTGAAGAAAATTAGCAAAAGGATCCTGAAACTTGTGAATGACTACCTTATATTGAAATCCACCAAAAATAAAAGTACTCCTTTCATTTTGATCTGAAAGAATACTTGGTTGTTGATCCATATGAAGGCATAGGGAAGTATGAATTTTTTCTACCTGAGCGTTGGATGTAAATTCTTCAAGCATGAGCAACTCTAATTCTATCTCTAGCATTTTGTCTATCTCAGACTCATACTCTTCCAATTCATTGTCTAAATCATCCTTGAAGATAAAGCATTCTTCAAGATTATTAAACATGTCATCCCTATCCTCTTCATAAAACAAAACAATCCATGTTAGTTTATCTCCTTGTAGGAAATTTACATCACAAATTGGCTTACTCATAACAAATCCTTGTATACTTTCATCAGTCTCGTGACTATCATCATTTAAACTTCGATTTTCATTTTCAATAATGGAAGAAATTTCACTCACAAATTCTTGGTTGTGTGAACACTGCAAACCTTCCTTAACTTGGGTTGTAACATGGCTTTTCAAGAGCTGATATATTTCATCTTCAGACAGAGGAGAACACTAATTTTTATAGAAATTAACATTGGCTTGGTGATTATTTTCTTCCGTAATTACATTGTTTGAAACCTTCACACGTGCCAATTCAAAATTATGATTTGCACAAATCTACCCTTGGAATAGTGTTTCAGAAAATGGATGAGTTGGAGAAAAATATGAGCGGTGAATGTCTAGATATTCTTGTTCATGAATTTCATCAAAAACCTCATCTTGGTCTTCACAAACATGATCTTGAAATAAAAACCCAGAGAAAGAACAATCTAAAAAAACAAGTGAATGACTATCTTCATACCTTCAATCAAAAAGATAAGGTTTTGGATGCTCATCAGAAACTTTAAATGCAGCAACCTCTTCGAGTATATTTGATTCCGCATGTGCTTCAATAGGAAGAGTATCAATTTGATTGTCACAAGAATCAAGGAAAAAAACTTTTTGTTCAATATTTCCTTGCAAAAGTAGATGATCATCGCCATAAGGTAGTTCACAGCTTAAGTTTCCTGTACATACAATTTCAGAATTCTGACTTGGACCAATTACTTATTGACTATTGGGATGAAAATATGTTTCATCTTCAAGCAAAGAAGGAGTTAATATGTGGTGTGAATGATCCTTTGTATCAAATCAATCAATCTATGTTATTTTTTGTTGGGATGGAAATTCATAAAGGGCCTCTATGATTTCATAATCGAGACACTCTTCATCACCAAAAGCCACTTCAAGATATTAAATGAAATCTTCACAAGATTCACAACAATCTTCGTACAACAAAAATGAATGATGATATTTTCCATAAAAATCAAAGAATGTTGTGTGGAAATTTTTAAGAGAGTATAAGCTACCTAGGTTTAACCCTCCATAACATGATCTAGCTTTCCCTTCTGGGGTAGCCATAAACATCTTCATCAAACAATCATCATAAAAACTAATCCCAAGCTTATGTATATGCTAGTGAAATTTTATTAGATGCAAAATAGCCTCATTCTCATTTCCATCTATGAATTTGGGCATATTAGTTTTCCAATCTATGCAAGGAATACCAATCCAAAAGCCAAGAATATGAGATCGATTCATAGGAGCATACCTTCAAGTATTTGAATCCATCTTGAAAACAATTAAGTCACCAAGAAGTTATTCAAACTACCGATTTTTGAACAAAGGAGTCACCATGAAAATTCTAAACCTTTGGATACTTCGACATTCGAGTCGCCAGGAGAAAGATGCACAACTTTTCTTATGTCTGATCATTGTTCACCATTAACAATCAAATATGATCCTTGTCATTCTTTCCCAAGGAATATATGATCTTATGTTCCCTGACAATCACTCCAAAATGTTATCCTCCACAATATCCCAAGTCTGAGAAAGGAGATTGATGAAGGTTACGTCAGACCACTTAGGGTTTAACAGCTAGCCCTATCAAACCAGAGAGAGCTCTCTCTATAAATCTCACAGCCAAATATGACTGGAGGTATTACAACACTAGGGTTTAAATATTTTAAGGTTTGGTTGGACTAGGAGTCAAAATCAAGGAACTAGGTCACATCTCAAGGGTTCAGTTGCAAGAGATATGAAGGAGTAGGGTAGGTATTATTTTGTGATACTTTGGTACTTTTTCGATGTAGTGTAGGGTGGAAAAGTGAAGATTCAAAATGAGCATGGAAAGCATGAATTAATTTATCAGAAGATAGGTAACATAAACATGAAATTCCTAACAAAACAGAGCTTAAATTTAAGAATTTTGTTTAAAACCTCTTAGGAAAATCACTGAAGTGCATAGATATGGAAAGGAGATGACATTATCATTCTTATAAACTATTAACAGAAGACATTTTTTATCACAAACTCATAACACAAGAATTCCTAAATAAGAGTTGCAAATGGCCTTTGATTTCCTCTGAAAGATGATGAGTACAAGCTCCAAAACTTTGACTCTCTGATGTCCAACAACTAATACTTAAAAATATGAAATATTTATACAATGTTTTATAGAAAAATATTTTGAAAGAGACTTCAATATTTATATCAAAATTTCCAAAAATAGATCAAAACTACTAGAATATTATTTTACTGGTTTCTAGTGTTGTTCTAGTGTAATTGAGGCCTTGAATGAACATTTCTGTTACTCCTGCTACTTGATGAACTGTCTGCCGTTCCATTTTTCCTGCAATCGGTTTTGAGAACTATTGTAACAAATATGCAATGTTGGCTCCTTCTGCTTCTTTTTTTCTATTAAAAGTGATTTAGGGGACTGATTCTTCCTCTGTCGTTGACTCTTATTGAAATCGCATCCGGATCAAGCTTCTTTAGACTTATCGCAATCACAATATAGAAAAATAGCATAAACACTGATTTTACATGTTTTTTACAAAAGGTGGACCTGAAAACTTAAACACCACAATTTATAAAATATCGCATCCATAGGGCTTTATCGCAATCCAATTGGGACGGAAGACTTTACACTCTTCCATAGTACTTTTGCCGATGGACCAGAAGAAATATATTTCTAAGAACCAATATATAATATATTGCATCTGTTCAGGCTTATTGTAATTGCAATCACAATCGCAACTGGAAACTGAGGGTAAGGACTTACCGCGGTCGAGGGAATATCATGCAGGGGAAAGAGGCTTAAGATTAATGCAATCACAGGGGGCCAAGACTAATATCGTAGTTGGGACTTAATGTTGTTGGGAGTTATCACTGTGGGTATCGACGCGAGACATTTCGTGTGATGTGGGATATAAAGTGGGAGGTGGGATTTAAGGTGGGATGCAATGTAGGATGTTGAATAGTCTAATGTGGGACTGTTTACTAGACTGTATGCAAGATCCCGCATTCGCATCGGGAAGGGGGTATGGAGAATTGTTATTTGTTTTATGTATGATATGCTGATTGCAGTAATGCGAATGCGCTATATTATATATATATATATATAGATATATATATAAGGGACTTTAATATGATTAATGAATGCTTTGAAATATTTAAAGAAAAAATGGAAGAATGACTTTGGAACTATTATTTAAAGAATGGACTTTGGCTAGAGTTAAGTGTATAGTAAATAATGGAAATGTGGTTATAGTTTGGGAATTAATGTAAAATATGGGTGTTCCAAGGGAAAAAGGTTTTTAACTTAGGATTTAAGAATTTCCCAAGGAAAAATGGATTTTAAAGGGAATGAGAGGATTTATGAGGGAAGTTGAGGGAGTGATATGAAATATGAATGGGATTTCAAAACAAGCTGAAATATCCTTGAACACATTATTTCTCATAATTACTACTCCCATAGTGTTTAACCATAAGTGATGTCATGACTCTTTTGATCATTTTGATGACTCGCCCTATTGATGAAATCTAATGCAATATGAAACCGACCACGAGATGAGATTGAGTTGGTGATCAAGACTTTTACTGATGACTCATCATAATGAGTAATGACATGACCAAAATAGCATTGGACCATGAAGTGGAGGGAGTAGTAATGACCTAGAACTGACTAATGATCAAATTTTATTTGAAAATATAACAATTTGACCTGATAACCCTATCAACAACTTTGTAAGATTATATTTGATCACTGGTGACTGGCAGGATTGACATGAAATAACATTGGATCTAGCTTGGGATGGTAGCTCTTTAGGAGGTGTCAAGAACACCATAGATCAAGTAGCCTGATCCATTGGGCATAGAGTCAAAAACAAAAAGACCAAACTCAAAACTGAAAACTAACCGACAAACTAAACTAACTTAACACACTGTAAAAATTGACTTAACAACTTTAAAAAGAAAACATCAACTAATCATAGAAGCATTATGGCCCTCTCCTTAGGCTTCAAACTTCTTATGATAACTTCCCACTTGCTGAAGATATATATACAATCATGTGAAATTATACCTCTAGTGTAACCAATCGAGTAGATGGCTACATACTTGAATCTTGCTCACAATTTCCTTGAGTTGAGAAAAAAAAAAAAAAGATAGGCCACTCCAAGTGTCCCCTGTACATGTGTTCATGATCCATAAATACAAGAAAACTCATATCCCTTGAGGACTGAGGAAAATTAGAAAAAGGATCCTGAGACTTGTGAATGACTACCTTGTCTTGAAACCCAGCAAAAATACAAGTACTCCTTTCATTTTGATATGAAAGTGTACTTCATTGTTGATCCATAGGAAGGCACGGGGAACTTTGACTTTCTACTACCCGAGTGTTGGCTATAAATTCCTCAAGCATGAGAAACTCTAATTCTATCTCTGGCATAATGTCTATCTCAAACTCATACTCTTCCAATTCATAGTCTAAATCATCCTTGAACAAAAAACATTCTTCAAGATTATTAAACATGTCTACCCTATCCTCTTCATGAAAGAAAATAATTCTTGTTAGTTGATCTCCTTGCAGGAAATTTACATCACAAATTGTCTTAATCACAACAAATTCCTATATAGTTTCATTAGTCTCATGACTATCATCATTTAAACCTAGATTTTCATTTTCAGTAATGAAGAAATTTCACTCGCACATTCTTGACTGTGTGAACACTGCAAACCTGTCTTAACTTGGGCTGTAACATGGCTTTTCAAGAGCTAATCTATTTCATATTCAGACAGAGGAGAACACTAAGTTTTATAGAAATTAACATTTTCTTGGTGATTATTTGTTGCTATAATTACATTGTCTGAAACCTTCACACATGGAAATTCAAAATTATGATTTGCACGAATTTGCCCTTGGAATAGTGTTTCAGAAAATGGATGAGCCAGAGAGAAATACGAGTGGTGAATGTCTAGAGATTCTTGTTCATGCATTTCATCAAAAACCTCATCTTGGTCTTCACAAACATGATCTTGAAATAAAAACCCAGAGAAAGAAAAATCTAAAAAAATAAGTGAATGACTATCTTCATATCTTTCATCCAAAAAGACAAGGTTTTGGATGCTAATAGGAAACTTTAAATGCAACAACCTATTCAAGTATATTTGATTCATCATGTGCTTAAATAGGAAGAGTATCAATTTGACTATCACAAGAATCAAGGAAAACAACTTTGTGTTCATTATTTCCGTGCAAAAGTAGATGATCATTGGCATAAGGTAGTTCACAACTTAGATTTCCTGTACATGCAATTTTAGAATTCTGACTTGGACCAATTTCTTCCTGATTGTTAGGATGAAAATTTATTTCATTTTGAAGAAAAGGAGTTAATATATGGTGTGAATGATCCTTTTTATCAAAGTAGTTAATCTTTTTTATTTTCTATTGGGAAGAAAATTCATAGAGGACCTCTATGATTTCATAATCCATACACTCTTCATCACCAAAAGCCTCTTCAAGGTATTAAATGAAACCTTCACAAGATTCACAACAATCTTCGAACAAAGAAAATGAATTATGATATTTTCCATAAAAATCAAATAATGTTGTGTGGAAATCTTTAAGAGAGTATAAGCTACTTGGGTTTGACCCTTCATACCATGATCTTGCTTTCCCTTCTAGGGTATCCATAAACACCTTCATCAAACAATCCTCATGAAAACTAATCCCAAGCTTATGTATATGCCGGTGAAATTTTATTAGATGCATAATAGCCTCATCCTCGTTTCCATCTATGAATTTGGACAGATTAGTTTGCCAATCTATGCAAGGAATACAATTTAGAAAACTAGTAATATGAGCTTGATTCATAGGAGCATACCTTTGAGTAGTTGAATCCATCTTGAAAATAGTTAAGTCACCAAGAAGTTATTCAAACTACCAGTTTTTTAACAATGGAGTCGCCATGAAAATTCTAAACCTTTGGATTCTTCAACACTGGAGTCGCTAGGTGAAAGATGCACATCCTTTCTTGTGTGTGATCACCTTTCACCATCAGTAATTAGATCTAATCCTTGTTGTTATTTCCCAGGAAAGATATGATCTTACGTTCCCTAACAACGACACAAAAATTTTATCCTCCACAATATCCCAAGGCTGAGAAAGGAGATCGGTGCAGATAACTTTAGACCACTTAGGGTTTAGCAGCTAGCCCTGCCAAACTAGAGAGGGCTCTCTCTATAAAGCTCACAGCCAAATATGATTGGAGTGGGAAAAGATATTAGGCTAGGTATTATAGCACTAGGGTTTAAAGGTTTAAAGGTTTTGTTGGATCAAGAGTCAAAATCAAGGAACTAGGTCCGGTCTCAAGGGTTTAGTTACAAGAGATATGATGGAGAAGGGTAGGTATGATTTTGTGATACTTTGTGACTTTGTCAATGTATTGTAGGGTGGAAAAGCAAATATTTGAAATGGGCATGGCAAGCATGATTTCATTTATCAGGAGATAGGTAACATAAATATGAAATTCCTAATAAAATAGAGCTTAAATTTAAGAATTTTGTTTAAAACCACTTAGGAAAATCACTGAAGAGCGTAGATATGGAAAGGAGATGAAATTATCATTCATATAAACTATTAACAAAAGAAAAACATTATCAAAAACTCATAACACAAGAATTCCTAAATAATAGCTACAATTGGCCTTTGATTTCCTTTAAAATATTATGGGTACAAGCTCCAAAACTTTCACTCTCTAATTTCCAAAAACTAATACTTCGAAATCTGAAATATTTATACAATGTTCTACAGAAAAATATCTTGAAACAGACTTTAAGATTTATTAGAAAAATTCCTAAAATAGATCAAAACTACTAAAATATTATTTGTTGATTTTTGGTGGTGTTTTGGTGTAACAGAGGCCTTGAATGAACATTTTTGTTACTCCCATTGTTTGATGAACTGCCTGTCGTTCTATTTTTCCTGCACTCAGTTCTGAGCACTGTTGTAACAAATATGCAATGTTGTCTCTTTCCATTGCTTTTCTTCTATTAAAAGTGAGCCAAGGAATTGATTCTTCCTTTTTCATTGACCCTAATTGAAATCGCATCAAGATCAAGATTTTGTCTTATCGCAATTGCAATACAAACAAAGAGAGCTAACACTAATTTTTTTTGGTTTTTACAAAAAACATTTAACACTACAATTTATAAAATGTCGCATCCATAGGTCTTATCACAATCGCATCTAGACAGAAAACATTACACTCTTCCATAGTACTTTCCCTAATGGACCAAATGTGATATTTTATTAAGAACCAATTTATAATATGTCACATCCGTCCGTGCTTATTGTAATCGCAATCGCAACTAGAAACCGGGATCGGGACTTACTGTAGATGGGGGAAAGATCGTGTGGGGGAAAGAGGCTTAAGGTTAGTGAAATCGCTGAGGGCTGGGACTGTTATCGTAGTCGGGACTTAATATTGTTAGGAGCTATCACCGGGGTATTGGCGCGGGATGTATGACGAGATGAGGGATATAAAGTGGGAGGCAAGATTTAAGGCGCGAAGCAATGCGAGATGCGAGATAGTCCGATGCAGGATATCATTGTGAGACTATTTACGGGACTATTTGCAAGATTGTTCGATGTGGGGTCCCGCAATCGCATCTAGAAGGGATTATGGAGCATTGTTATTTTTTTATGTATGATATGTTGATTATGGTGTGCGAAATATATAAAAGGGACTTTAACATGATTAATGAATGCTTTGAAATATTTAAAGCAAAAATGGAACAATGATAAGAGTTTGGAACTATTATTTAAGGAATGGACTTTGGCTAGAGTTAAGTGTATAGTAAATAGTGCAAATGTGGCTAGAGTTTGGGAATTAATCTAAAATATGAGTATTCCAAGGGAAAAAGGGTTTTAACATAGGATTTAATAATTTCCCAAGGAAAAAGGGATTTTAGAGGGAATGAGGGGACTTATGAGGGAAGTTGAGGGAGTGATATGAAATATGAATGGGATGTCGAAACAAGTTGAAATATCCTTGAACACATTATTTCTTCTAATTACTACTCCCATAGTGTTTAACAATAAGTGATGTCATGACTCTTTTGATCATTTTGATGGCTCAGCCTATTGATGACTTCTAATGGAGTATGAAACCGATCATGAGATGACACTGAGATGGTGATCAAGACTTTTACTCATGACTCATCATAATGAGTAATGACACGACCAAAATAGCATTTTACCATGAAGTGGAGGGAGTAGTAATGACCTAGATCTGACCAATGATCAAATTTTATTTGAAAATATAACAATTTGACCTGATAACCTTATCAACAACTTTGTAAGAGCATATTTGATCACTTCCACTAACATATCCAATGTATCAATCTGGGGACATCCTCTGCCTACATTGTGATGTGGGTGCTGCCACATTCTCTCTAGCATCATGAAATAATCTATTAGCTTCCTTGGTGCACTTCCTTCCTTATTTGGATGTCTCTACATGAGTGGGTGCTTCCACTCTCTACTCCTCAACCTCTGGCTACTCCACAACATCCTAATGTTATTCCTTTGGATCCAAAAACTCCTCATCTACATGCAACTGAAGCTCCCTCTCAAGGAAACATCTCATAGCCTTACCTTCATCAAATTTCACATATCTACAAACAACTATCATCATGTGAGATGGCAGGCACACCGGATAGTTGTGATGTGTATCAATGTCCCCAAAGAATATGCACAACTCATTTTCCATCTCTAAATTTTTCCTTGCATCCTTTGAAACATGACAATAAACTGATGAACCAAAGATCTTGAAGTGTGACACATCTGGTTTCTTCTTGTAAAAAGAATCTTCTTGTGTACTCATCCCATGAATCTGATGAGGACTCCTGTTCCGCACATATATAGGTGTGTTGAATGCCTCAGCCCAAAAGTGCAACGGTAGGCCCTTATCATGTAACATTGCTCGTGTAACTCCCACAATACTTCTAATCTTCCTCTTGGCCAGCCCATTCTGTTGTGGGTATTGCGGTGCTATTAACTCCCATTGAATTCCTTCTGTTACACATAAGTTATTACACTCAATTTACACATATTCACCATTGTTATCTCTCCTGAGAGCCTTCATTTTCCTACCAGTGTCTTTCTCAACAAGTGCTTTAAATTCACAAAATTTGGAGAATGTTTGGTCTTTCTTCTGGATGAACAAAATTCAGCACTTATGTGAGAAATCATATACAAATATAACATAATACATGTGCTTCATTGTGGAGGCTGTCAAGAATGCTCCATAGACATTTGAGTGAACTCTTTCAAGGGCTTCTTGGCTTTGGTGTACTTCTCAAGTGTACACCCTTTGCATGTATCTCGCTGCTCTAGTGAACACTTGGGAAGTCATGTATAAATCTGTTGCATGATCTTCAAAGCTCCATGGTGCAAATTTCCAAGTCTCGCATGCCATAATTCATCGATGTCTGTGCACCTTCTCTTCTTTTGTTCTCAAAGAAACACAATCTTCTACATCTAATTTGTAGAGGCTCTTCACCCGAACCACGATCTGCTTCACTTGTCCCATGGCGATATGTCTAAGGAAAGCCTTTCCTTTGTTAAATATCACATTGTATCCATGGTCTTCCAACATAGCAACATAAACTAAATTCTTCTTCAGACATGGAACATACATGACATCTTGTAATGTGAGAGGAGAACCAGACTCCCTCTGAAAAGTAATTTTATTGATATTGGTCATGTTATACCTTCCATCATCTCCCATCTCAATGTGCATCTGGAGGTCCTTCTCCTCCAAGTCACTGAAAAATTCTCTATTTCCCCTCATATGGGATGAGGCTCCATTATTAAACATCACACATTACCCATCATCAATGTCACCATGCATGCAATGAGTGTGAACTCCAACTTGAATTGTGAATCTTGTTGAAAATAATAACAAGAAATGTTAAAAATAGAATCTAGAATATTCAAATTTCAATTTGTCCTTAAATTAAAATTGTAAATTAAAATTCAAATTTAGTCTCACCAGCTACTTGAAAAATAATTAATTAATTCATTATGGATTAATTATTTGGAGAAATTCAAGTTAGAAGTCTTTCTCAAGTCATGCAACAATTATCCTTTAAATTAAGGAGATTATCCCTTAATTAAGGAGATAAGATTGAGTTATATTTGAGTTGTAATTAGTTAGCTCAATTTATTGAGTTAAGTCCAATTAAATTAGTTCCAAATTATTTGAGGAATTAATTGTGAGTTCAATTAGTGAATGCATGCATGCATCCAACTAGTGTACTTTAGATAACTTAATATTCTCTCATCAGTAACTTATGCATGCCTATTCTAAGAAATACCCAGTTGAAATTAAAGATAGGGATAGTGTACTATTAGTTACATGTTTTCTCCTATAAAGGAAACTCATGCATGAAGAAGGAAGAAGATTCCTTGAGGATTTCATAGTTCTGACAAGGTGTAGGATCAATGTGAGTGATCAGTCTTCCACTTGGTAATAGGAGGATCACCCAGAGAAACTATGCAATAAAATAGGAGGCTTGGAGGGTAGAGGAGAAGCTTTATGAGAAGCTTTGTTTACCTGTGAGCATCTACAAGAATTGTACTAAGAGCTGGCTGGCTGTGGGAGATAAGGCTTTGTGTAATTCTGAGATTTTTCCACCTTGTATGATAATACAGATAGTGGGGTTTTTAGTTGAGGCTTTCCCCTGAGTATTCTTCTGTGTTTCATGTGCATTGATTCTTCTTCTGGTTATATGTGTTCAGCTTGATCTTGCTCAAAACTTTTAAGCTTCCGCAAATTCATTACAGTAGTCGATTGAAGTATTTTGCTTTAGTTATATTGCATTATCAGGTTAATCTACAGTCAGAATTTCTACAGAGCTTCACCTACCACTCCTCCTGAGGGCTTCTTGTCAGCCTTCTTGTGTGGACACTTCGTGGCATAGTTTCCTAGCTCATGACACTGAAAAAATGTAATCTTTGACAAGTCTTTCTTCTTGCCTACCTGACCAGAATCTCCTTTGAATTGGGATTTATTCCCTTTCCCTTTCTTTTCCTTTCCATCCAAGGAACAATTCTTCTCATCCTCAACCTTGGATGAAGTTCCATCTTTGTTTCTTCGCCTTCTCTCTTCATGCATGAGATTAGACCTTAACTGCTCCTAGCTTAGTAGTTTGTCTCTACCTTTCATGGAAACATGATAAATGTGCCATCTCTTGGGAAGACCCAATAGAGCTAGAGCTAGTCTATCTTCTTTTGGAACAATAATACCAACCCTGCCAAGTTCATCATGCCACTATGTGAACTTTGTCAAATATTGCGGAATTGATTCATCCTTCCTCATCTTGATGCTATGAAGCTTGTCCTTCAGTGTTAACTTCCTATGGTAATTATTGCTCTCAAACAAGTCAGTCAATGTTTTCCACATTGCGAATGGAGTTTCCCTCCCATGGATATTTGAGACAATATGATCTTGAACTCCCTCCAATATGATCCTCCTCACTTAGCTACATCCTTCTTCCATTGAGTGAGATCATTGGCATTAGTTGTTGGGGGTTTAAATACATCTATCTTGATGTAATATAGTAGCCCATTATCATCTAATACTGTCTCCATATATATCTTGCATGCCACAAAATTTGTGGTTCCTTCCATAGCATACTCGAGTTTAAGTCTAGTGGAAGTCGTCTTCTCAGTCTTGGAGGAAACCTACAAACTTGATCTTGTAATTCAAACCTCCTGCACAAACATTAAATTCTCTTCTCTTATTTTGTGATCCCTACTCTGATACCATGTAGAAATTTCTTGTATATTCAAAATGCTTATGTAATATGCTAAAACAAAAGACTTGAATCTACTCTACTCATAAGCGGAAACAATTAATCTATCGAGAAATCACAACATAAACATGAGACAAGAATCAATCACATATGCTCAAAGATTTATCTAAGGGGAAAGCTTGTTGCTTAAAATCCATTCCTATCTGTATTACATTAGATCAGAAAATAAAAAAGAAATATAATGTTTGTTCAAGCCTGAACAATCTCTGCACAAGTATAATCTATCTCACTACCTCACAAGATGACTCTGGCCAATACTTTGCCAATTTATCATCCTACCAAGCTCCTATTTCCTTGTGTTGTTTCCTTGGGAATTATTCCCCTATTGATTAGGGAAATTCCCAACTAGAATTGTGTAATCCCTGTAGGCCCTTCTTTGACTACATGCAACACCTATACAACTTGGAAAATTATACAACTCATAGTACACTTCCCTTGAACTCTAATCTCAATTGGGTAACTAAAATTTCATGCATGCATGATTTAATTATGGTTTATTTATCAGTTAACTAGTTGAAAACTAAAGTTGCACCCCATTACTAGACCTCCTACTAGTTCCTCCAATTGTTGGAACTAATTTAATTCACATTAACTCAGTTTAACTGAATTAAATTATTACAACTCAAATTAAACTCACCCTAGGCTCCTAAAATTTAGGAACCACTCTACATGACTCAAGTTAGGCCCTCAACTCAAATTAACTGACCCAACTAAGTGAAATTAACCTATTTAACTCATTCTTGCTGTCTTATGATGTGGAATTACAATTTTCTCCTATTTTAATTCAAGGCAAAGTTAAATTAGGGTTTTCTTGTTGCTATTTTCAACAGTCTCTTTGCATTCAAATAAGGTAATAGAAAAGAACTATGATTGAAAACTACTTAGAGTTTAACACTCGATAAGTCACAATGATTGAATTTGGAGATATCTATTATTAATGTTGGAGAGTAAGAGAGACATATGACATTTACCACAATAGCTTGAGCTAAAGACTTGAATGATCTACAATTTCAACCAACCGGTCAATATGAAAAGATGACAAAACTAATAGGTGTGACAGTAAAAACAGTAGAAGAAACTTAGTATGAGAATGATCACAATGAAAAACATTTGTAATTGACTACATTCATATTATTCACACTTTCTATCATTCAAAATTGTTACATTGTCACTTTGCATTCAAATTTTTTATTTCAGTTTTCATCATTCAAGTTATTAATTGTCTCTATCATCTCAATAAAATAAGGTAACTGAGTAAATTTAAAATTAGAATTAAATGACCATATTAGTCTTAGAAATATTTACAATATTTAAAATGATTAGAAAAAACAGATGTCCAACAAATTTTATGTGACCGCACATGATCTAAAAATGAAAGTGAAGATTCCATTAAACAATTTGCAAGTTAGTTTATGTATTTTGTGAAATGGATCGTGGTTGTAAAATTACACAAACTTAAGTTAATTTGTATAATTTCAACAGTTAAAGGAGAAAAAAAATGCACCATCAATCACAAGCAATTTGATAGCAGAGTTCACCTATCTTGGGCTATGTCTTGAGGTCTAGCTTCCAATAGTGACAGATTTATTATATGCTCAAATTCTTAATACATCAACATGCAAGATTAAATCTATAAAAATAACACTGTCATTGTGTCGAGAATGCTCAAAAACCCCCATCTAGGCTCTTCTTGAGCTCAAAAAGGCTTAAAATTGAGCAAAATACTCCCCTTTTACTAAACTGGTATGTAATTGCATCATACATTCTCTCGGCCCTGCAAACCTAGCAACAAATTTCCCTCTGGCCTATTGGTCAGGCACTTCGATTATCCTCTCACAAGTCATGGGTTGGACCTGTCGGAGACACATTTAGTTGCAAAATTTTTGGGCATGACTGTTTTGTATTAAACAAAAAAAATTAATGGGTCATTGGACCTTTCATTACTCTGCTCCACTAGTTGTATGGTCACATAGGGCCATGGGTCACAGGCCACAGGCCACTCGCCCAAGCCTAAGCCTCTGCTCATGTTGGCTCTAGTCGCATGTCACCACATAATCGCAGGTTAGGGCCTCCGCCAACACCTCGCCTTTGTTACCTCTGCCATTGGTCACGTGCCAACCAATATAACTATGGATTAGGTCAATCAGGCTAGCCCGTTAGCCCTCCACAACCCCCCAACCTCTTAGCCAGTGGTAAATAAATATAAACCACTGAAAATGGTTTAGCAAGTGAAATGCATGGCGTAACGGTTCAACGTTGGTCTGTTAGTTGAAAGGTTACGTGTTCGATTCTTATAGAGACTCAACCAGTCAACTAACCAAATTTTGACACCATCCAGAGTGCCACGTGGTGCCCTGGGATTCGGTCACATGTCACTCTATGATTGGCCCATCTCATGAACCAACAATCAAATAACATTGCGCCATGTGTCCTTGTACAACTGGCCCAAATGTTGGCTCCTAATTGGCTTCCTTCTGACATTCGTACTGTCCAATCATTAGTTGATGTCAGTGTACGAACTGCACAACCAACTCTGCAAATTTGCCTTTTTTTGTTGTTTGGTCAAAAATTCATAACATGATAACTTGTTCATATGATGTCAAATTGAGACAATTCAAGTGTCACTGGAATCAACATGATAAACACTACGACTTGGCGCTAGTTTTAGAATATTTTGAGAACATTCATTTTTTGAGCATGTTTTTGATCCCCTGGATCAGTGAACAATTGAAACTAGCCTAGATCCATCTTAATATCGGATATATTAAGCGCTAGGAGAGAACAAATCTCTCAAGGTGCAAACCTTTCCTCAACTTTTTCACTCAAAAAAGAGGTTTGCACCTGGAGATAAATAATCCATCTTGGCACTCGATAAATCCAACGTTAAGATGGATCTAAGTTGGTTTTAGACACAGTGGTTGGTGTGATTATGCCTAGACCTCACCTTCTTTTAGTTAATTTCTAACATTTAGGTCTTTATTGGACAAGGTATCTTCTAATATGCCAATGGTATGCTTTTATCGACCAAAGACATTCAAAGATCTAGGCTTTGTAATTTCTTTTCGATAACAAAAATTTTTAACTAAAAAAACAATAAAAAACAAATAACTATTTTAATTTTAAACAAGGCCGCCATGCAATGAAATACCTGCCGATTAACATTGCTTTAAAGGAAATATTTGAATAATTTGATAAATGGCCTTTGTAAAATCCAAATGGCAATCTCATAGTGTTATATGTTTAAACTGTTTAAACTTTGATAAGGAAAGTTTACTTTGTTTATTGGATAAACCCACTCAAACTTTGGAAACAATGATAAGGAAAGTTTACTTTGGTTATTGGATAAACACACTCAAACTTTGGTTTTTAAAAACCTTGAGATAAACACAAGGTTTGACTTTGACTTTTTAAAAGCTTTGGATAAACGCAAACTCAATAAATTTCAGTTTTTATAAACGGTAGATAAACACAAATCAATAAACTTCGCTTTTAAATACTTTGGATAAAGGCAAAACTTCAGTTAAAAATAAGCTCACTTTCTACAATTATACCCCAAAAACTTTGGATAAAGGCAAAACTTCACTTAAAACAAACTCAACGTCTGCAATAAGACCCCAAAGCTGAATAGCCAATGAAAACCATCGAAAAATATTTAAATATTTTAAAAAATCACTTTTTTGTGTCAAACTTGGTTAAAGTATTGAATAGCAGTTGATATTTAAAAAGTCAAATGAAATTAATTCATAGTCAAAGTGATATCGATCGCTATATACCTGCTACTTTCGGCAGGTATAATAACACAACCACTAAATTTTAGTTTAACATTTTCATTTTTTCAAGTATATTTATATAATTATTATATTTTATATACATTTTGAGTAGGTTTAATGGTTAAGAGCATGTGTTTCCTCCTCAAAGATTAGAGTCTCAAAACGAAAAACGGTATAGTATGTATAACTTAATAAAGTTTAAAAGCCCCTGGTCTCACAAACAAAAAAACCTCATATATCAATTTGATGTCTCGAATATAATCATTTATAAAATTATAATTTTTTTGTTAGTTAAATTTTTTTTTTCAAATTTACAAATAAATTTAGCATCTTAACCAATCTTTTACAAATTAGAATCCTTAAAAAACAAAAACAAAAAAAACAACTAAGTTGAATCTACACAATAAAAATGGTATACATTGTGTATTATTATTTGTATAATATTATACATTGTGCATGTACTGTATATATTATTTGTATAATATAACAAGTGTGCTGTGTACATTGAAATACACATTTATAAGCGTACGGGGTATCTTGGAATAGACTCTGTACATTGAACAAAAGACACGAGGTGCATTTTAAAATTTCACTGTTAGAAGAACAGATGCATTTTATGGTATGTATCATAAAAATTGAGGTGCATTTTATAATTCTGAGTGGAAGATACACTCATGTGACGTAACGTGAACCAACGTGGCACACCAATTCTAAATAAATGTATTTAGAGTACAAAACAGAACATTTCATTTGTGTTAACCAGAAATGACTTCAGGCATGTGAATTAAAAAATTTATGCTCAAAGTATTTCAAATATCAAACCAAGCTAAGATGAATCTCAAATTTTCTTGAGCAGAGAATTTCATCCTAAATTATTATTATTGCTATACAACAATAACCTACGAGTACAATATTATTATTGCTATTCATCCTCGGACTTCACCAATTACAGACTTCCATCACACAGGCGGTGGCGGAACAGATCCATCAACCGGCTTATTGGAGACTATGTAAATAGATACCTGTAGGGTATTGTCAGAGACAGTCAGTTATTGTTGCTGCTGGGTGAGGGATCAGGACCAGGGAAGTTGCTGTTAGCAATGGGCGGTGATGGCGCCTGTTCCTGCCTCCTCATCGGCTTTGCAGCGGCTTCCTCCTGCCCTTTTCTCATTTCCACCCTGCGCTGCTTCTGCTGATGAGTGCCTCTTATACTGGAGATTTTCCGTCCCTCAAAATCCATTAATGGTTGAACTGCATCGACATGAATTCAATTAAAGTGTGTGGGTGGATTAATAGTAATATTAGAATCTTTGGGATTAATTATCCATCAAAATAATTTAAAGTAAGTTTACGAATATACCTAAAAATTTAGATGTAACACAAAATAACAGAAAAAATTGGAAATTTACTAATACCTAAAAATTTTGGTGTAACAAGAACTTCAGAAAAACCCACACCATTACTCAAACACATAACCAAACAATGAATTGAAGATATAAAATCCGATCATTCTAACTCACCTGAATACGCAGAAAGCATTACGAGAATAGTGATGAAGATCACAGCAACTACTGCCCGTGTTCTTGCAGCCATGATTACCACCTGCTCCTGCTATTTTCTTCTGTTTTCAGTCGAGAGATCGAGGGAAAGAAGGGAGGATTTATGCATCTAACCTGTTTACTGGCCGACAAAAACTATTAAAAGCTTCCTGCCTAACCTCGACTCCACAGCATTGACCAAATTTTTTAATGGTATATCTCGCCATAAACAAACGCTACTGGCCATCTTTCTTAATGATATATCTGGCATGATGACGTTTATCCAACTCAATCCACATGTTTTTTCTGAGATTCTTCCCCCTTCCAAGGAAAGTCTCTCTCTCATACGTGATTCCAGACATGAAAAGTCTTTGTGGGATCTTCTCTGCTGTGCTGTGCTATGGCGGTAGCTGCACATCTCCGGATAGCATCCATGTGCATGACCTCCTTTAACTTTGTCTTTTAGCATGTGAGAAGACTTTCTTAGCTTGTCGCATATTTTTATGATGATTATTATATGTATTATTGTAATGAACTAAGCATAGGGAAATTTTAAGTCAGTAAATGATTCGCTTAAAGTCTTTGAACTAGAATAATATGATATAATTTGAATTAACAAATTGAAAAGTTAATAAGTCAATAACTAAAGTTGAAAGCTCAATAATAGAATAATACCTATTCTTTATTATTAAAATAAATTATTATGTTATAAGAGGTTATGTGTAATAAATAATATTAATAAAAATCATAACATTAAATTAAAATATCATATTAATCATAACAATGTTTTGAAAATTTTATTATTTCAATGAGAGAATTATGCCTAAAGGGTTTAGTAGACACTCCACCTGGATTTTAGCTTAAAGGGTCGAGTAGACACTCCACTCATCCTCAGGGACTAAATGAACTCTTTTTTATCTTTTCTTTATGTGTTGGTCTTGAAATAGTCTCACGATGTCCTAATGGTTCTCTTTATCATCAAGTATATCACAAAAATATGCATACCAATCGGTACCGTCGTGCCCAATCCCATCACCATTAGGTTCAGAAATTTCTGGTCCTAAAAACCCTCTTTTCTAGGGCTATTCACATCTTTGATCCTCAATTCCTCACCAAAGAAAAATCTGATCTCTCGAAAGCCCTTAAAAAGGGTATTCCTATGCCAATTCTACAAGGCTTTCCAAGCAGCTTGATTCCCTTCCTCTAAGCAATAGCCCATCCTTCCCCCTCGAGTTATGGTTTCACTTGCCTATATCAAAGCGACTATTGATCACATCTCGAAAATATTAGCCAAGAAAAACATTAAAACTCTTTAAGACATTAAATCAATTATTCAAATCTCCTAAAGATCAATTAGATCCATTAGCATGCCCTAGGGTTTATAAAATTCCTTGTTCATGTGGATATTCATATATAGGCCAAACTGACAAATCAATTAAATCCCAATTAAAAAACACATAATTGGCACTAATATTAATATGTTTGTGAAATTTTCTATTGCTGAAGAGTCATATAAATCTAAGCACTTTATATGCTTTGACCAAGCAAAAATCCTTGCCCCTCCTCCTTTTTATTCCACCTAAATCATTCATGAAGCCCTCAAAATAAAATAAAATAAAAACTTGAATAACTTAAACCATTCTTGGAAACCTTTCATTCAACTCCTTAATCATTAACCCTTCCACACTCCCCGTCCTCCCCCCCACCCACACACCCACACCCAAAAGCCCTCAAAATAAAATAAAATGAAAACTCAAATAATTTAAACCATCTTTGGAAACCTTTCATTCAACTCCTTAATCATTAACCCCCACACCCCTTACCCCACCTCACTTTTTCCTCAGTTGTATTATTATTCTTTTGGACTTAGTCCCAGAGTATCCACACTGGAAACCATATTTCTACCAACGTTTCAAATCCCAACAGGGATTCATCATCACGATCAGGACCAAAATCTGAATGATGATAGAAGACGAGCTTTGTGAAAGGATAAATAGTTAAAGAAATATTTTTATTGAAAGTCGACGAATAGCTTTATT
>APFE031174535.1:118982-156638 GCA_000404065.3 Pinus taeda | reverse complement strand
TTACTTATAAATAAAATAATCCTTAAATTTAAATGATAATAATTATTATCATAATTAAATTATTCTTTTTTTTGTTGATACGTGGGTGAATCCTGAAAATCATGCTTACCCTGTGGTTGAGAGGCCATGACTCAGGGGCATCTAAGCCGTCAAAGTTACTCGGGGATCGCACCCAACCTGAGCCGCACCAGCGGAAACCATGCTAGATTTTTTGGTATCGACGAGACTAGAACCAGCGACCTTTGCTTACGGAGCACCTTAACAGCGCCCTCCTTCACTGATTGTTCTAAATCTCTTTGATAATAATTAAATTATTCTTATTTATAGATTTAATTGTTAAATAATAACTGGTTAAAATTTTTTATTTAGTTTTTTGATTATGAAGATAATTCATAATAATAATTATTAATTTATTAAGAATAATAATATTTTTATTCTATTTTATTTTAATTTTATTATTTTTTTATAATATAATAGAAAAATTTATTTTTTTTAAAAACTGATTACAGTTATGATTAATTTGTTAATATTATTATTACTTTATTATAAGTATAAATAAACAATCTTAAATTTTTAATGATAATAATTACTATAAAAACTAATCCTAATATCTATTTGAATTTATATCAATATCTATTAAAAAAAAAATCTACCTGCTTACTTGGGAAGTTTTTGGGGTTCTAACCTTTTGATTAAGGGGAGCCAACTACCACTAATCTTGATACCATTGTCCTGATTGAGATTTTGTGGGTGTTTTATAATCTAAAGAGCCTCCCTAATCTTCCTTCTTTGATGTTGTTCTTCCTTTGTGATGATTGAGGCGTTTTCCAGACAAACCTGATGTTTTGTTTTTGAGGAATGCTATGCAAGCGTTGAAGTACGAGATCTTCCATTCTTGATATCAGCTCCATGTTCTTTCAGTCTTTTCTGCAAAGAACAATATGTTTCACCAATATAACTTTTGCCACAGGAACAATCAATTTTGTAAACTCCCTTGAGCTGTTGTCTATCAATATCATCTTTGACAGACCTCATACCCTGCTTAATTGTTCCAGGTGCTAAGAAATGCGTGACTATGTCTTTCCTTCTCAATATTTTGGCAATCTTATTCTTTCTCTCCCTATCCCCCCACCCTGAATCCTTCTTCATCTTATATCTTTTATAATACCCTTCCCTAATTATTAATTTTATTCAAAAAAATATTAATTTTCTACTAATTTATTCTTTCATTAAATTTATTTACAATTTTATTCACTCCATATCATTAATTTATACTATTAACCCCTCTTTATTGGTCTTCTGGGTTTAACTTCCCATTTTAATTATTTATAATTAGTTTTATTCATCTGAGAATTTTTAACTTAATAATCCTCTTTAATTTATTCATTTCCCCATATTTATTAATTATTACCATTTTCTTAGTCTTTTATTTTGACCTTTAACCTTTCTCGGCTATTTTTATTTATTTATGTCAATAATTCTTCACTATTATTACTCCCTATTTCTTGGTCTTTCATTTGTTAAAAATCTAACTAAGTTCAATCTTCATAATTGAGATTGTACTCATGTTATTATATATTTCATGTAAAAAGAAAAAGAAGAAAAAGAAATATTATTTTCAAGCATGAGTTTCATGTTCAAGTCAATTTGTTAATTAGGTCAAGCATGTTATTCATGATCTAGAGTTTTATTAGTCAAAATAATACTTGTCATGAGTCTAATTATTGTATAAGAGTCAAATCCCACCTGGACTTTGAAAAGAAAGTGGAAAAAAAAAAAATTGAGTCAAAAATGTCAATTTTGTTCCCACAAGACCAAGTTGGCCTTGGAAGGGACCCATTCGACCTCGTAGATGTGTATAAATAGAGGACAACTCGACCTCTTTTGGAGGTAGACAAGAAAGTTCAATTTTTGTGCCAATAAAATGAGAAAAAACTAGTGAATAAGCCTAGAAGGAAGAGTGAAAGTCTAAACAAGCCTAGAGAAAAAAAGTGAATATCAAAAGATTAAATTCTTCCCTAATTATCTCACATGTGCGAATTTTTCAATTTGTTGTTGGGACCAAAATTTTTGAAGTTACTGCACCTTTAAAATTTTGTTGTTGAAGGCCGAAAATATGAAGTTTTCCCTATTTTGGAGATTGTGGACTATCATTGACTTGGAAACACTTTGACTTATTGAATGAGCTCGAAAGGAGGCATGACTTGGGACTTGTGGAAGGTCTTGGTCATATATTTTGGGGTTTGGATTTCTCATTTGATTTGATTCTATAAGAAGAGAAGAATTTTCTAGGTTTCCCCTTGGATGGGTTTTTCCCTGACTTGGAGCCTATATCTTGTATTCATTGTCTTTTTGTGATCTTCATGGTTTATGGATTTGGTAATTGTTTGATGAAAGGAACATAATTAAAGAAAATAAGCCAACATAATTTCTCAAACATATATCAAGTATAAGAGAAATCACCCTAATTTATGCCCTATTGATTTCTAAACTTGGTATCAATGCTAAGTTGAAGAAGAAGGCAACTTGAAGATCACTCTTGTTGGCATAAGTACTTTGGAAAAAATCATTTGTTAAGGACAAAAGGAGGACATAAGGAAGAAGACTTAAGGGAAGACTACTACATCAACCATTCATCTCTCTCTTGAAGGATATCGGTTACTCATTGTCGTTTTGAAGAAGAATCTCTGTCTCTTGGAGTCTATTTTGGAAGTCATAAAAAATATTAGGAATATCATTTACAGTCTTGTATTACTACTCATCCTTGAATCACTCTGAGGATATGATTGCAACAACCATACTAGAAGACATCATTCTAGGATATCCTTGAAGTATCTTGGAAACTCTTGAAATATCTAGACATTTGAAGTCATCAAATAGGTCACTCTTTTGACAAGTAAGTACTACATTATTCACTATGTCTCATTCTACAAATAAAATGACTCCATTTTGTGAGGAAGACAATAAACTTGATGGACCAACAAACATGCAAGCTTGGAAAAAGATAATAGCCTTAGTGCTGATAGAAAATGAAGTCATGGATTACATTCAAGGCAATGTTATAGATTCAGATAAATATAAGACTCAAAAATGGGCTAAGTATTGTTCAGAAAAATACTAAGAGGGGGGGTGAATCAGTGTTTTAAAAACTCATAATAATAATTTTATTTTTTTAAATATGTACACAACTTTACTAAACCCAACTCGCATATGTACGCGACTGTTCTAAAATAAACTAGCGCATGCTTAGTAAACTTGCAAATCAACTCATTATTTATCTATTAAACTTAAACTAGAATGTAAGAGATTTATCGGGAATTTGATAAGTAGTAAGAAGGTGCAGTAAGAACAAAATAAAGTATCACACACAAGAAACACACATGAACACTGGGATTTAAGGTGGAAACCTAATGTGGGAAGAAACCACCATTGTTGTCGTGTCAGACTTCAAACTTAATAATATCAAAAACTTCTTACATTCTTGTATGGTGCAGACTCATGCCAGTACGCAGGCACCCACCTGCTTAAGGCTACAACCTTCACTCGTTCTCTAGATTCTATTGGAAGGGAGCTCCAACCCCCTAATATGATTATTAGCTACTATTGGCAGGAAGCTTCAACTTGCTCATTGAAGGCTCCAACCCTCAGCAACATCCGGCGACCATGATTCATAAACTTTCACTCTTGATCCACCTGCTTTAATACATCACAACTTGTAGATCAATTGAAGAAAACACCAACTTAATTCAAATAGAACAATGAGATCATTGTAACCAGAACACAGAATTGAACTCAGAATACTACACCAACACATAGAATCAACTGCAACCCTGATCATTCATATGCCAACATGTATAAGATACTTCATTTAAGGCAACCTGTGTGTATACTCTCTTTTCTTTAGGGAAACATACATACATATCTCAATATACTAAAAACTTGTAATTCTGAATTAGATACATAGTTGAGTAGAGTTATTTTGAAATATTTTATTAACTTACAGAACCCTCATACAATTAGCAGCATCAATAATATTTTCAACCAATCAACATGTAACCAAATTCAACTTCATCATTCAATCAGTTCTGCTTTGGACATTATCACTCAACCTAGATTAACATGAGAACATCATTGAAATACAATAGAGATGCAGCATCATTGATTGGGTTGATCAGTCATTTATGTACATAAACCCTTCTTTTATGTAAGCAACTATGAAGAAACAAACCAACGTGTATACGTGACTTAACCGAGACCAACTTGCGTACAGATCTGCAAATTTTGACCTAAAATTGAGCAGCTCTTCAGAACTTCAGAAAGACCTAGATCATAATATTCAGAGATAAAAACATGCATCAATACTTAGATCTATTCAATCCATGAGCAGATCATACAATGGAAAGTCATTTCAGGTCTCATGATCTCGATCCATCATTGTATTCATCGGTGCATAATTATTTTAGATCTATGTGTAAACTATGACACTTACAATGCAAATACACTTCATATTGAAGTATTCATCAAAAACCCTTTCACATGCACACTTAGCACTTTGATATTCACCTCCTTATATAGTTAGAGACTTAGGGAATACCATGAGTCAAAACTACACTAGTGTTAGTGGTAATCCTTGATGAGCCTCATCATTGGGTGATTATATGGGCCTTAATTCACCTCCTAGCTTAGTCAAACCAACTATTCTCATAACTTATTGCATGCTTAGATTATATTTTGTTTATGAGGTGAGTTAGAGTTGGATATTTTGCTTTGTGCTCTAATGTGCATTTAATGCAGGATTAAAGCAGAAAATCAAGCAATTTTGGCAAATACCAAGGTCAAAACTCAAATGGGACAAGGGAGAGGGATTATAGGAGGTAAATCCTCCTCGTTTACTACCCCTCCATTCAAATATGCCTCCATCATATCAGAGTGCAAATAGCCAAATCATGAGGACTAGAAGGCAACCGAGCAAATGAGAGACAAAGCACCAGTTTATCTCAAGTTTTGGAGCGGAGCCTCCCTAATTTTAAAGAAGGCGTTGGAGACTTCAGATGTATAAGTAGAGAGGCCTAGGACCTCAATAGGATTCGGATTTTCATTGTAAAACTCTACTCTATTTTCGAGCTACAAGACTTGTGACAGTTCTTTTGATGTAGTTTGTTGTTTTGGTAATAAGAATGAGTTTTGTTTTGAGCCAACACTGAGTTAAATCAGAGGGTTGAAGCTCTTGGGTTAGGGCCCAACCCTGGCAGCCAAGGCTCATCTTTATTCTACATGTATGATTAGTGTAGATTCATAGCTTAATTGTTAATTTGCTTATTAGATGCATTTCCATTACAAGTAGTGTAGATTAGATTGGTTGTGTGATAGTTTGCTTCCATTTTTGCCTTCTTTCAAGTAATAGGTTAGCAAGGAGAAAAAGGATCACTGCAAGGTTGCCAATAGGTATCTTGGCCTCAGTTCCTCCCTCTAGGACCATGAATTGAGTAAGGACCCTTCAGCAGCCCCCAAAAACATAGATTTCTAGTTCTTTTATGATCTTTAGAGTTTGTTGTCTTTAATTCAGTATTTGGTTAATGTTGTAGGATAGATTTCATTGCCATCTTTTTCCATCTCCATTTCTGCAATAATATCTCACTCATGCTTTCATTCCCTTCAGCAACTTTCTTCATGTATAATATAGGCAGTTGATTCATGCTTTTTTAGTTTATGAACATGTATCGTGTTTCATAGTTTTTTTTGGAAGACACACATGTTTTATGTAGAGCAGATGCTTTAGGAGGAGAGCAAGACTTCATAGCCAGCAGCCCCCTTCCACTTCATCCACCTTAGCCATCCCTTGTCTTCACCATCACCCTCACTAGTTTTTCATAATTTTTCATTGAAATTCTCCTAAACGTATTGAGTGAACCTAACCATTTGTTATCTTGGATATTGACTCCTGAGTGCTCCTGGACCTTCCAAAACTTCATTTCACCCATCAAACACCGTTCCTAAGCTTCCAAACACCTACAACACCTCACAAATAGCTCTCGGCTATATCCTATAGGTTTCTTGTAATTCCTACAGGATCATCCTGTAGGTTTCTAGTACATCCTGTAGGTTTCCCTGAAATGACCTGTTTTGAGGCCGAATTGATGGGAAACCTCTAGGAAGTCACAAAAATCCTCTTAGGATCCCTCCACACCATCCATCCACTTCATAAACCTTCTAGCCATCCTCAAACATCTTCAATCCACCTGTCACATCCACAAGAACAATTAGTTTGCATACTTGATTTTGCCTAAAAAGACCAAAAAAGTAAAAATAGAGTTAGTTTAGTTTCTTTACTTGCACATTAGTATTGTTTGATGCTTTTTACTTCTACAACTAAGATAGTAGCATTTGTTTATTTTTGATTTATCATCTCTTCTTAGCATAGCTTCTTAAATGGTTAATTAGGGTATGGTGTAGTTTAGCATTACATGTTGGCTTTCTCCATTATTGCAGTAGAGTAACTCTCTTAGAGTAGATTTTCCTTTCTTCCATCAAAGAATCAAGCTTATTCTGACTCTATATAATTCTGTCTTGGAACCCTAGTGGTCTCTCGCCAGCTGAATAGTGACAACAGGCAGAACCAACACTTTTACTTGTGCATACAACATTGTCACCTCCAAGTTTGTAAGTAGCCCAGGAGTTGCAACATCCTTGTTGCATTACTGGCGCTCATCAATCTTAGACGAGATCAAGTAACCATTATTACGCTCAATATTGTGGGCTAATACTATGGTAAGGACCCTTCATATTCTTAAATTAGTTCGCCAACATGTACGCAAACCTTTGTACCTACGTGTATACACGACTTGGCCTTGATGAACCTACATATAGATATTCAAATACTCACCTTTATCAAACTTCTGATTATGATCTGTAAACCTTTGTCCCATCATTCTGTTATTCTGTTCCATCACTCTGTCACCTCTGAACTGACCTATGGATTCATTTAGTTACTTTATACTTTTTTTGTTACAAGTAAGTTTCCATCAAGGACAACACATGCATCATAATTCCAAAAAGTATATTAAATGATAAACTCAAATAATTATCATTTAATCCATCAAGGATCATCTCATTCTCTTTGTTGCAGATTTGGGTTCATCTAAAGCTATCTATGACGAGTTGCTGAAGGTATATTCTATTAGTATGATAGGGAAGAAAATATATTTGAGAAATAGACTTTACAAAGAAATATTATCAAAGGATGAAGACTTAACCTCATTTCTTATAAATATCTCACAATTGAAGGATAAACTACAAGGACTTGGAGAAGTGGTTTATGATTTTGAGATAACAACTTTTGTACTCAATGCTTTACCCTCAGAATGGAGTAGTTTTGTGACAAGAATCTATTCAAGAAAGGGCACTCCGAACTTCGATAAGATATGGTATTTATGTATGTTAGAAGAGATAATATTTAAGGCAAAGGATGACATCGATCACAAATGAAAAGTCTCAAGATTTCATTTCCAAATCAAAGAAGAAGAAAGGAAAATTTGGAAAGTTTTAACCTTGTCATAAGAACAACAATTAGCCATGAGGAAGACAAGATATTTCCAAAGTACAATGTTTTTAATGCAATGAATATGGAAACTTTAAAAGATATTTTCCTACAAATCCTCAAAATATGAACAACAATAAGAGAAGGGAAAGAAGTGGAGCTAATATTGCTAAAGAAAGTGAAGAATCTTAAAAGAATATGAAGAATGAAGATCTCGACGATCTTTATTATTGAATAACTCCACTTGGTATTTAAGTAGTTTTCTTTGTTTAGAAGATAGCATTTAGAGAAGCCTATGGAGTGGAAGAGTCGTGAATTTTGTATATAACTTTGGAAAAGTTACATCCGATATAGACAATTGCATCTTATTATAAGCAATCATATAGAAAGACAACGATAGAAGGATTTATACCTTCACAGTTCATGTTGTTACTTCTTGACATCATGTTGATATAGAAATAGTCTTCAAGCAGAAAAGGATCACAAGGATCCTTGATGAGAAGGTTCTGAGTATATGGAAGAATATTGGAAAGAGTAAATATTCCACTAGAAGTTGATGGATGCAGTCTAGAAGATTATGGAAGAAAAGAATCGAAGAAGTGTGTTGGTATAGTTGCAGCATGAAGGCATAGTTGAAGAATTTTATCATGTTAAGAAAGGAGTCTTATTGTAGACTTTCTCTTCAAGGAAAGGAGGCAGTTTTTGAAGAAAGTCGGTTAGATGACAGGATGAAAAAAAGAGGTATGCACATATTTAAGAGATATTCTTTATAAAGTAGAATTCATTTCTTCTGATATATTGAAGGAAGAATAAAAAATTATATTAGAATCATGTGCATGATATGTTTGGGTTAATACCAGATGAGACAAGGACTCTTCCATATGGGTATTCAATGTATAGAAACATGACAGATTTGTAGAAAAAATGACAATATTGATCAACATCCGATATGGTCTCTTGAATAATGTTAGAAAGAAATTAATGATAACTTAATAAGGAGATGCAAAGACCCTGATGGATATAATATTTAAGCATGTTGATTGGTTCATTCTAGGAACACATTGATTGGTATGAGAAGCTAAAGAACAGAGGAGCTCTGAGTACATAAAAACATAGTCTAGGAAAAGGGATGTTGATCTCAAAGGAAGAAAGTAGCATTATTTGACATCATGATTAAAGGATTTTATGAAAGAGTAACTCTAATATTAATGATTTGTTTGAATTATGGTTTGGCTACCTATTGTAGGAGTGCAGACTGAAAATATAGCAGATAAGATGATATATCTATTGTTGCTTAGATTAACTCAATTCAAGAGCACATGGATTTAGTGGATAACATTGATGATGGCCTAGAAGAAAATATGGTTATGTACACCATGAAAGGCAGAAAAGGTAGCAAGTTAAAAAGAATGATTTGTTGGTCATGATGGATTTGATGTTCAAGATCACTTTCCTAAAGAGATAGAATTGAGCTCTACATTGATTGGTTTGACAAAATACCATTAATGAAAAATATTTTGGTTGATGGAGAGTGATATAAAATTTTGATGGAATGAACCATGTCACGTAGATAGATTGAGAAAGATTTTGGTTCCATAACATCCAGGAAGGTTGAAGATCAAGAAATGGCATGATGATGCAAGACAGGAGCCCTTGCAGCTACTACTTAAGATCTTCACAGATGAATAAAAGTGGTTGTTGATCGAGACTAGAAAAATATTGTGATGATGTCTCCCTATTTGAGAGGGATTTATGATCTACTCCCTATTTGATAGGGAATGTGGACATCCTCCCTAATTAAGAGAGAGTGATGTGGGACACTTTTTTCACCATGTGTCATGCACTAGACTAGGACTAATAGCTATAAGTCCTAGTGAAGGAAATGGGAGGGATAGCGACGGACTGAACAAGCATCTGGGAATAGTAATGCTTGAGGATTGGAAATCCAATATAGGAAGTAGTCTCATGTAATGACACTCTTTGAATATTAGACAGGGTATCCAAGATAAGAGCGGTCAAACATGACTAATATTCTTTGAGGATTGGGAATCCATGATAAGAATAGTCTTGGAAGGACGTACTTGGTGAACATTCAGATGGGGTGTGTGCCTTGAGAGGTTATGGTGGTTTCCATATGTATGCTTCCCAACATTGTACTCTAATATCGTGGAGAGTTAGAGCTTGTTAAAGTCAAGGCCTTACTATGTTATAATTTGGAAATGTTGGTTATGATGTTGATGATTCAAGATGGCTTATCAATCTGACTCTTCTTATGATAATATTTCAAGTTGATAGCATCCTTGTACTGGTTGTGGATTTATGAACACCTCCATACTTAAGAGGGAGCATTGAAAATGTAACTAGTTTTAGTCTTCATAATTGAAATTATACTCATGTTATTATATATTTCATATAAAAAGAAAAATAATAAAAAGAAACATTATTTTCAAGCAGGGTTTTCAAGCTCAAGGAAATTTGTTAACTATATCAAACACATTCTTGATGCTTCTAGGGTTTTCTGAGTCAATAGAATACTTGTCATGGGCTGAAGTATTGTAGAAGAGTCAAGTCCCATTTGGACTTTGAAAAGAAAGTGGGAAAATAATTTTGTTTGAGTAAAAAATGTCAATTTTGTTCCCACAAGACCAAGTCGTCCCTCCTTGGATAAGTTGGCCTTGGAAGGGACCCATTTTACCTCCTATATGTGTATAAATAGAGTAAATTCGAACCTTATTTGGATACAAACAAGAAAGTTAGATTTATGTGCCAAGAAAGTGAGAGAAAACCAATAAAGAAGCCTAGAAGGAAGAGTGAAAGTCTAAAGAAGCCTAGAGAAAGAAAACAAATATAAAAATATTGAATTTCTACCCTAATTCTCTCACATATGTGAGATTCCAGAGTGTCTATTGGGGCCAAAATTTCTAAACTTGTTGCAGATCCAAAATTATGTTGATGGGGGCCGCAAATCTAATTTTTCCCTAGTTTCGAGAGCTTCGACTATTGTTGACTTGGAAAGACTTTGACTTATTTAAATCACTGAGAAGGAGGGATAAATTGGGCCTTGTGGGAGGTATTGGTCTTGGATTTTGGGTCTTTGATTTCTCATTTGATCTAATTCTATAAGAAGAGAATATTTTTTTGGATTTTCCCCTTAGAGGGTTTTTCCTTGGCTTGGAGCCTATATCTTGGGTTCATTTATTTTTGTGATCTTCATGGTTTAGGGTTTTGGTAATCTTTTTATGAAATAACATAATTAAAGAAAATAATTCAATATAATTTCTCAAGCAATTATTAAGTATAAGAGAAATCACCCTAATTGCTACCCTATTCATTTCTCAATATCATCTATGTTCTCAAATTCTAAACCTTCATTCCTTTGAATCTAACATTCACCCTTACCATCTCTTTGCATATTTTTAATCCTATTGCATTATTTTCTAGTCATTCAACTTCATTTGGTATTTAAGGATGGCTGAGTGTCTACCTGAAACGCTGAACATATTATTCCCATTTACACAATAAAAATCTCCAAAAATAGCATTCTTATTACTGTGATGGGCTATGTAAACCTACATACTCTTATCATATTAACATTTAATATATAACCATCCTAGATCAATTTTAACTTCGAATCTACGAAGTGTCAAGAGGGATCAAATCTTATTTCACTGTAAAATATTTTTGCACCTCAAGAGATTTAATAAGTCTTAGCACTTGGTAGATCATCAGTTAAAATGGATCTAGGATGGTTTATTATATATATATATATATATATATATATAAATATATATATATATATATATATATATATATATAATATATTATATATATATATATATATATATAATATATATATATAATATATATATATAATATAATATAATATATATATATAATGGTGCAGTATTATGGGCCTAGCTCTATGGGAATATGAGGCTTGAAAAAGTTGGCAGTTGTTTAACATAATGCACTATATTTGGAATTTATTCCAAGAGTGACATTTCTCTATATTCATGGTTAAAACAACATGAATAGGTCAAAAATGGATTTGGATGCTATGCCATATCTAACAATTCGTTAGAGTTGGAGAACTCTGCTAAAACCTGTTGTTGGAGTTAATGGAAGCTACAGAGAAAAGAACAACAAGGAAGTGAGTATCGTGATACTTAGAGAATTAATGGAGCATCATCCACAGTAAGGAAATCCATCCCTAATCAAAACATTTGTACAATATATTATTTATTAATCAAGGAGATCCATTCTATGAATTAAAAATCTCTAATAGCGTCCTAACAAAACCTGTGAGCCTTACAGTTCCATGTGATTTTTTAAGGGTTCCCATAGTCATTCTCTTTAGTGAAGATCAGTGAGCCATACTAAATTACATTTGGGCAGAGTGATAAACTCACAGTTCCAACATCGATCCCTGTGTTACAAAGAATAAAAAATCTGGAACATAGATTTAACTTGCAAGGGGATGTAATAGAGTTGTGTGGAGAGACATAACTAATAAAGAGTTACTAAGAGATGCTGAAAGAGACAATGGAATAGCCAAGGCTGAGAGCTAATATGTAGATTGTATGAGGGCTAAGTGTTGAGTGGAGTGTGTTGTTGTGTTGATGGTGCTGGACTCGCCAACATTCAGGGGATCACCCTGGTATGAAGTCCCAACTAGACCTCATACCGTTTGGTGTGGGAGTCCCATCCAGTATGATGGCCTAGTTTCCATTGTCTTAAGGATTTGCCTCAACTCTTGCTTGTTAGCACATGAGAGTGGCGTGGTTTTCCTTTGAGAAGTGAGGTTTGTGTGCTTGGTGAATGTTAGTGTACTTGTTTCAATGGTTCTTTCACTGCAAGGGGAGAGGGTGAGAGTGAGTCCCAAGTTGGTTGGGATGAATTCCCAACTCAGCTAGGAACACACAACACAATAGGACGTGCATAACTTCCGGAGGATCAGTCCACATGGATGTGGCAATCATAACACACAAGGTAAGATAACATGTACAACACTCCACAGATGACTCTTAATGAGTGCAACAGTTGTTACAACAAGCTTTATGTAAAAGGTTTGTCTGATGTCTGGGGAGATAGCCACCACGTGCGGGACAACATTAACAACATATACAACAAATTTCCATTAATAAATTATGTATTACAACAAGTGAAATAGTTCAAGTGTTCAACACAAGTTAAAGCAATATGCATTACAAGTGTTCAAGATTAGTCTTACAATAGTTACAATACATGTGTGAAAATGTGTTGGCATGTTAGTAGGCTTCTGAATTAAGAGAAAGTTCCAAGACACATTGTTACACCATACATCCCTAAACTTGAGTGCAGTGTGTTGGAGCCACTACTTACTCCTCAAAGAAAATATTACAGACTCTCTTGGCTATGTGGGAGGAGATGAGGTGAAAAGTCCTTTCATGTACAAATGAGGAGGTATTTATAGCCAAGGGTGAAACTGACCCTTGTGGCCCTTCGACTACCCTCATGACTGTTTGAATTCCATGAATTTTCAATTTTGCATGACTCTTTGTACAACAAGTGGGTCTCTTGGACTTCCACGTTATATTACATTGATTGACAACATAGCCGATAGTAGAGATGTGGGTGACATCACTCATGACATGACTTGACATGACAATGCTGGTACATTTGTGTTGCTACTAGAGTGCGTGTTGAGCTATAGTGCAAGAGTCACTGAATGATGAAGATAGGCAATTCAAGTTGACAGTGACTGTCCGTGAGGTCTAGCTTGGATGGAAGGAAAAATAATGCGCAAATTTTGGGAGGGACAGTCTGGGCTGCAGGAAGGAAAGGTAGGAAGAATTTGCACAATTTCTAGAAAGAGCAAGTAATAGGGACTGGAAGGAAAAATTTGCACAATTTTCTGGAGGAACAGGTTGACCTGCAAGGAGAATCAGTAGGGAAAAATTGCGCAATTTTTGGGAGGAACAGGCTGGGAGGCTGGCAATCAAAACTGCACAATTCCCAGAGGGAACTGGTAGTTGGTCGTTGGATCACTAGCAATAGAAACTACACAATTCCCAAGGGGAATGGGCAGTCAACTTCTGGCATCTTGGCAACATAAACTGCACAATTCCTAGAGGGAACTGGCAATTTGCTGCTAGGAGATGCTAGTGGGGAACACTGCAAGTTACAAGCATGAAATTCACGATTGATCGTTGATCGACTCTAACAATGCTTGTGCGATAGTGAATGTGACTTTGTGTGTAAGTGCAATAGATGCTTCCACAAAAAACACAACAAGTACACACGAAGCAAAGACTTTGAGCATAAATAGAACATGGTTGTAAGCATGTCTTAGATACCAACATGCCAAAACTTGGGTGAAATGAACAAACAAGGCATATGCAAAGACTCCCATATGCTCACGGCATGAACCTGAGGGTGTGAAGTCATCAAGAAAAACTCCCAAGGGAGGCTCCAAAATTAGGTGCAGGCCAAAATTTTGGAGGGTGGTTGTAGCCACTACAACACTTGGTGACACACTAGTAGAAATCCAGCTTCTCTGATTTGGTTCATTTCTAGCATAGGGCCTTTGTATTCGGGGATTATTAAATCACTGTGTGGGTTACTTTAGGTTCCCTACTTACCCCATGGACATACATGGTTCACCCTTTGCCAACACAATCAAAAGTTCATCTTAGATCTCAGTGTTTCGAATCTAGGAAGGGTAGTTTAGCTCGCGAGTTGAAGAATTTTAGAGTATAAGTTTTTATCTCTGGTGTTGCTCTGCTACCAATAAGCCTGGACAATACCCCAATGGAGTCACGTAGGAACACACACATTGCTCCACTATCAGCGATCCTGGACAGTACCTTTATGGAGTTGCATGCTTCACCTCTCTGTGCAGGAAGCCTTTCTCTTCTTTTGCCTTTCTATTTTTCAAGAGAACTATGCATAGGCACTTATTTATTTTTGGGGTGGAAGAGGGATCTCGACTTATCGAGAGAAGAAGAGGTTATTCCTTCAGAGAAGCATGTAAGACCTCTGACATAGGTTTTCTCATTTAGATTTTCCCCTTCTCCATTTATACTAGTTGGATGACCTTGAACACACAGAGCAGAAGGCTGAGCATAGGCACGGGGTTTCCCAGTGTGGACATAGGTTCATGGTTGAACGAAAACTTCCCTTGCAGACAATTTTTATTTTCCATCAAGACTTCATCGGCCAAAGGTTACAGCCAAGCACAAAGAAGACAGATAGAAGACTGGCCAAGTGCTATAGTGTCACAAGTTTCTTCAAATTTTAGCCACATACTCTATTCAAAATCCAGAATGTAGTAGTTGGTAGTACTTATTTCCGGAAAAAAATACAGTAATATATAAAAAAACAAAAAAAACGTGAACAAAAATAGTAACCAGAATCAAACAAAGTAAAAACAAAGATAATAAGAAAAGCAAACAAGATGAAGACAACAAGTAGCAAGCAAAATATGTACATGGCACGGGCGTGGCTCAACCTATTGAAGGTAATTCTTGAGATCTTGGCCATTGACAGGAAGGTTGTCAATCCTCCTGTCAAGTGATTGCAAGTGATATGTGTGTGGGCCAAGATTCTCATGGACCAGTGTAAGTCCACCAAGATCCACTATGAGAACCTAGTGGCATTCCAAAAGACCTTTAAGTGAAGACAACATCATTGTTTCAGGTATTGCATTCAACATGGGCTCAGATGATAGCATGGGGTAGGTATTTTTATTCCAACAATGGTTCAAGTTTATTTAATCAATGCCTAAACGGATTTTCCAAGATTTCTTACATGTGGTATTTAAATTATAAAACCAAGTATGATGATGAACTTTGCAAGTAATCCAATCATCCAAAATGTTAGTCAATTTTTCCTATATAAGGAGTGCAAACAACATATGTGTTTTACCTAGTCTTTGCTACAATGGATTGTCTCCTCCTTTACCTATTTTCCCGTGTTCAAGTGCTCACGTGTAGTGTGTACTTAGATCATCATCTGCCTATGTAGATCCATCCCAGTACTGTTTAGTCAAGCAGTCAAATATTTGTCACTGCTGCGGGGTGTAGCTTGTACTGAGATTAGCTATCTTCGAATCAAGATAGGTTCCCAGGTTTATCTATTCGTTTGTAGTGGTGGTCCTATGGGTTGTTGAAAATGGAAACAAGAAATGCTATAAATAGCATCTCAGGTACCAATGTTGGATATAGCAACAAGGAATGAAAAAAAAGGAAATTCTAAAAATAACATTGCTATAAATAGTATTTCAGGATAGATTCCAATTTTAGTTAGTCCCTGAATTAAAATTGAGAAGTAAAATTCAAATTGGATCTTAGCAGTTGTTTGTAAAATAATTAATTAATTTATCTTGATTTAATTAGTTGTATAAAATCAAACGTGAAATCTATGTGAGGACATGCAATAGTTTCTCCATTGCTTGACAAATTTATCCCTCAATTAAAGAGATAAGGATGAGTTGTAATTAGTTAGCTTAGATAACTGAGTTAAGTCCAATTAGATTAGTTCAAATAGTTTTTTGAACTAATTGTGAGTTTAGTTAGTTAATGCATGCATGCATGTAACTGCTGCACTTCAGATAACTGAATATTGCATGTAACTTCTACAATTCAGATAACTGAATATTCTCTCATAAATAACTCATGCATGTCAGTTCAGTCAGAGACTCGGTTGAGATCAGAGGCAGGGATAATGTACTATCAGTTGGAGGATTTTTCCTATATAGGAAACTTATCTATGTAGAAGGAATTATCTCCTTCAAGATTATGTAGTTAGATCAGAGGTTAGTGAGTGTGTGAAGAGGCCAATTCACATAGGTGGCAGCACTCAACCCCAAGGAAAACTGCACAAGGAAATAGGAGGCTTGGAGGGCAGAGGAGAAGGTTTGCAAGAAGCCTTTGACTATCTATGAGCAGCAGTTGGATTGCAGAGCAAGCAGGATAGATTGTGAGCTGATTCTTTTTGTAATTTGAACATATTTCCACTTGTATGATAGTACAGAGATTTGGTTTTAGGCTGATGCTTTCCATGGGTTATTATTCTATGTTCATGTGTGATTGATTTCTCGTTCTCAGTTATATGTGTTCTATTTGATCTTTCTCAATTCGATTAAGCTTCTGCAAAGTTTGTTGTAGAAGTAGATCTTGTATTTTGCTTTAGTATATTTCATAATCTATTGATCTACATTGAGAATTTCTACATGGTATCAGAGCTAGCTGATCTATAGATAAATCTACATGGTATTAAAGCAAAGATGATCAAAGTGAAGAATAGTATACAAAGAAGGGAGAAGTTCAAAGTTTCAAGTTCCTGATTATACAAATCGATTTCTTATCACATCTCAATTTCACCAATGGTGTTTAGTGGTTTAAGACTCAAGCATGCCCTTGATGGTAGCTCGAATTATTAGCCTAGAAGGATTGCATGGAAGAAGTATTAGAGGACAATGGTCTAAAGGACTTCATTGATCAAGAAGTCCCCAAGCCAGTAGCAACTAATGCTATAGAATTGGCGGAATGGAAGAAATGTGTGGGTAGAGCAAGGAGAATCCTCCTTGAGGGAGTTCGATACCACATTGTCTCGATCCTCCATGGGAAGGAGATACCGTTTTAGACGTGGAAAACATTTAAACATCTATATAATAATAAAAACTATTAGAGGAAGTTGGTGCTGAAATAAGCTTCAGAAAATCAAGTGTGAAAAGGGCGACATGATCTCTACATATCTAAACAAGCTACCACCTGTAGGGATGAGCTTGGAAGTGTAGGGATCACGATAGCCGATGATGACATGGTAATTCTTACTCTCCTCAGTCTTCCTAAGAGCTTTAATAGCTACTATGACTCTGTAAATGGAAGAGAGAAATTGCCAGATTGGGAAAGATGGTTCTTCATCCAAGGAGGATGAAGAAAACTGCACCTTAGCGAGTAAGGTGAAGAAGGGGAAGGAGAAGGATTCTCACCCCAAATTGAGTTCTTCCCATGGTGGGAATAAATTTGAGAAATCGAAATTGCGATGCTTTCGTTGTCATGAGGTGGGCAATTTTGCTACAAATTGTCCACTAAATAAATCCAAGATGGGATCCAAGGAAGGATCTAAAGATGAGGCATTGGCCTCATAGTTCGAGTTGGATTTCACCCTCTTTGCATGCATGGTTTCATCCATGGTGGTATGTGGTTGGTTTCTTGACATTGGATATTCTTTCCACTTGAACAATGACAAGAGTTTGTTTAGTACCTTGAAGGAGAAAGATCTCTAGATACTCATAGCGATGGGTAATGATGAAAAGTATAGTGTCTCAGGTGAAGGCACAATTGTTTTTCAAATATGAGCATGGAGCTCGCACTACCCTGACTGATGTAAAGTATGTACTAGGTCTGAAGAAGAATCTTGTGTCCATCTCTATGCTGAGAGACAAAGGATATGATGTAGTATTCAGTAAGGGAAATGTTTTCTTTAGACACATCACCACGAGACAGGTGAATCAGATCGGTTCACGAGTCAAGAACCTGTATGCTCTTGAGGTTCAAGATGCATGAAAAGCCTTGAGGAGCAAGGAAAATATAGGAGACGTGGTGGTTGAGAGGGAGAGTACATTACCTCTCAACATGCAGCACCAGAAGAAGTTTCAAACAATTGTGGAGCAGCCACAATTGGTGAAGCAACTTCAGGAGGTTGTGGAGCAGCCACAACTAGAGAAGCTGAGAGGAGATTGAGTGGAGGCATCCACTCATGCAGAGACCTCCAATAGGGGGGAATTTCAAGCCAATTGCATAGAGGGATCACATGCATTCATACCTCCAGATTGGAGGTGGGGCAATGTGGAGTGACAATCCCAAGAAGGCTGAAATAGGGGCAGGACCCTTGAGGTACCCAACCTCTTTGATTAGACCTTGCTATGGGAGCCTCAATGAGGAGTAGCAGGGATGGCTGAGTGGGTAGAGACGAATGCGGATGGAGCGGTAGAGAGAGCTACATTACAGGAATCCCAAGATAGTGCAAAGCTAGCAGGCTACAACAATGTGAGAGGCACAAGAGTATTGCACCAATGCAGGATGGCACAAAGAGGTGTGCAACAGTGTGAGATGCATGGAGTGTTACAGCATCTCAAAGGTCAAAGAGGAAGCACTTGTCAGTGGCAGATGGAGCTTCAACATCAGAGGATGTTTCTAGCCCAATAAGGAAGTCAGTTGGGAGTTTTTTTTTGTTTCTAGAGTTGTTGGAGTAACAACACTTGGGAGAAGTGTTGCATGCAGAACATTCCAAAGGTTTAGGATTGGGTTCAAGTTGGATGCCTTTCTTGTTGAGAGGGAGCGTTGAAAATGGAAATAAGAAATTCCAAAAATAGAAATGCTATAAATAACATCTCAAGTACCAATGTTGGATATAGCCACAAGGAATGAAAAAAATGGAAATGCTAAAAATAACATTGCTATAAATAGTATTTCAGGATAGATTCCAATTTTAGTTAGTCCCTAAACTAAAATTAAGAAGTAAAACTCAAATTTTATCTTAGGAGATGTTTGTAAAATAATTAATTAATTCATCTTGAGTTAATTAGTTGTAGAAAATAAAACATGAAGTCTATGTGAGGACATGCGACAATTTCTCCACTGATTAAGGAATTTACCCCTCAGTTAAAAGAGATAAGGATGAGTTGTAATTTAAGTTGTAATTAGTTAGCTCAGATAATTGAGTTAAGTATAGTTAGATTAGTTCAAATAGTTTGTTGAACTAATTGCGAGTTCAGTTAGCTAATGCATGCATGCATGTAACTGTTGCACTTCAGATAACTAAATATTCTCTCTTAAATAACTCATGCATGTCACTTTTGTCAGAGACCCAGTTGAGATCAAAGGAAGGGACAGTGTACTATCAGTTGGAGGATTTTTCCTATATAGGGAACTCATCCATGCAGAAGGAATTATCTCCTTCACGATTGCACAGTTAGATTAGAGGTTAGTGAGTGTGTGAAGAGGCCAATTGACACAGGTGGCAGCACTGGACCCCAAGGAAAACTGCACAAGGAAATAGGAGGCTTGGAGGGCAGAGGAGAAGGTTTTTGAGAAGCCTTTGATTGTATATGAGTAGCAGTTGGATTGCAGAGAGAGCAGGATAACTTGTGATCTGATTCTTTTTGTAATATGAACATATTTCCACTTGTATGATAATACAGATATTGGGGTTTTAGGCTGAGGCTTTCCCCGGGTTATTATTCTATGTTCATCTGTGATTGATTTATCCTTCTCATTTATATGTGTTCTATTTGATCTTGCTCAATTCGATTAAGCTTCTGCAAAGTTTGTTGTAGAAGTATATCTTGTATATTGCTTTAGTATATTGCATAATCTATTGATCTACAGTGAGAATTTCTACATGGTATCAGAGCTAGTTGATCTATAGAGAAATTTCTACATGGGTCCCATTGTTTCTCGGCCCTTAACAGAAATTTTGGAAACCATAGAGCTTGTTGATGGAAACCCCACCCTCGAGAATGAGGTTGCCTTTCTTGCCCTCATCTATGGTTTTCAGGGGCTTCTTGTGCTTACCTTCATCAATTGTTAAGTTCTTAAAAGCGTCAACATTGTTTGTAGGGTATAGTATCACTTTGAGTGTGGCCGCATTGAGGTTGATAGTCTTGTGTAAGCTCAACATGAGTGCTTCATACTCAGCAGGGTTTTTTGTGAACTCAAACTTCGAGTAGCTTGAAATCATGCATTATTTTTTGTTTTGGATGAATGAGATACACCCAGTCCTTGAGCCATCATATGTCTCCGATTTTTCAAAATCCATGGCCCACAACTTATATGTACATAGACCATTTTGCATGCTAGTACTACTGCTACTACTGTTGTTGCTACTACTGGTACAATGAACTGTATAAGTTTCATTACCATTAGTTGGGAAAGGAAGGAGTTCCAACTACGTGTCTGATGAGGTTTGAGTTGTCCATGCAAGATAACACTCCAATGTTGTTTCTAGAAGGCAGTTTCCAAACATGAGTTTTGCAAAGGCCAACAATTCATTCTTGTTGTTAAGGAGAGTGACATTGTGTTTCATATATCTCTCAGATAATACCCGGATTTGGTTGCAATTTCCCTTGTACAGAAGCCACATATGAGACCAATCTGTAGCAAAATATCCATCTAGCTTGTTGGACCAGAGTCTACTAAGTAATAGACCATGTGCTTCCAGTATGTCCACAACAACTATGTTGATGCATTAGTGGACTCGACTATCATGAGATAGTTAGATTATCACGTCTCGCGGATCACCAATGGTTGGTACTGATGTTCGATAAAGTTGGATGATTCACACAAATGTCTTGCTTCATTGCGCATTGATCTTCCTAGCAATGGAGAGTGGCATGATGTTAGCTGCCGCGCCATAATTAACCAAGCAGTTTGAACATTGTAGTTAAAAAGTTCAAATGAAAGTATAAATGGTGGGAAACCCAAGTTTTCTTCTTCCATCTAGAGTGTATTGAGCATAGTGGAAAGTGATCTGGGAGGTGTGCTTGCTCCCTTGCCGGTAGAGGTTGTGTTGTCCATTGTTGTTTGTCCCAATGCACACAGCGGGATATCTTGCTGACTCTAGAGCTTGGCTAACTCAAACAAACTGATGTTCACTTGAGTTTTCTTCATGTCATCAAAAATGTTGTAGTCTAGAGGTGGTAGACTCACCGAGGTCTCCGGGGTGAAACAGAGGTTCGTGTTGTCTAGCAGAGTGTTTTGCAACTTGCTGCTCATCGATGTATTCTTCTTTTCCTCTGTCTTCCCAAACTTGCTTTGTGTTTTCTTCTTTGGGGTTGTTGATGGATTGACCTTCTTCAACATTATTCTCACCTTCTCTTACATTTACCCAAGTATAGTGGGAGTCCATTTACTCCTAAGATTGTAATGATCATTTTTATTTTAGGGCTACTTCTTAGTGTTCATCTTCAACATTACTTGCGAACACTGATATGTGTTCACCACATGCCCATAACTTTATGTTTCATCAGGTGCAACCTCTTCTTCATTATCAGTGTCTTCCACCTACTCCTACATACTTCTTTCCGCATCAAGTGTATGAATGTAGACAGAGCTAATGACTCGCATCCAACCCAAACAAGATTTCACGAGGTGATGTTCTTTATGGAAGGAACAAAACTTAGGATCTGCGCACTGTTCGAGTTGGAAAACAGGCTGCTGCGTAGTTTTTGAAGTGAACTAGTTGTTGCTTGATGAGCCATTTGATGATTTGTTTTCCTATCTTTGTCTAGGCGGATGGATGCTTGCAAATGTGTCCATTTTCCATTGCTTGAGCTCAGACACTTCCGTGGTCAAGTTATTGACAAGGCGAGTGAGGGTCTCAATATTAGATGCTTCCTTGTCTTTGCCCTTGTTCACCATTGCTTGGGGCTTCCTGCTCACATCCTTGGAGTCCTTCATTTATTTTTCATCCTTGATGACTCCAATCATGCACAGGTATTTCTCAATAGCAATAGCCTCTTCGCAACTTTCCAAGAGTGTTAGTTTTGCAGCTCACTTGATGAACTTCCCAATGTTGGTTGGTAGAGAAGACATGCAGTAATAAAAAATGATGGAGTCATAAGGTTTAGTTTCCATTGAAAATTTGTTTAGAATACGTGTAAACCTCTGATTGAAGTCTTTTACTTTTTATTTTCCCTCCATCTTGAGGCTTCCCAACTCTTTGAATATCATGGTTGGGGTTTTGTTGTCAGCGAAATTCTAAAGGAACATGCATTTGAATGCACCCCAGTTCTTTATAGAGTTCCATGGACGATTGTGATACCATGCAACTACATGACCATCCAAGGTACATGGGAACAATATTCATGCTATGTCATCAAACCGTACCTCAAGGGTTTATAGTTGTAGGTAGAAGTTGTCTAAGTGGTCTTGCACCTTCACCATACTATCATGGTTGAACATGATGTTCATTCTCTCAGCTCGCTTCGGCATCTTGTGCAAAATATCCAGGAGAGCCAATGGTCCTTGAGTCATCCATTCAAGATTTGGGTCAACCATCTCTTCTACCTCTTTGCCCTCTTCCTCTTGTACTGGAGTCTGATCCCAATATTACAAGAGTGTCTTGTTCACCTTGCCAAAAGACCAGAGGTTACTCTCTATCTTCAATAGCTTCTGCCAAACCTTAAAGTGTGGCAAGGATTTCTTCTTCCACCGATGATACAAGAACCCTTGTGAGAGTGGCCTTTGACTTCCTTGATGCGTATGGAAGATGTTGTATGCATGGGATTAGTCCAACTACGTTTTCAAATTAGCGAGTGATGGAACGGATGGAGCAAAGTTGATGATACGGAATCTCGTGTTCAATCCTGGGAGGTGAGGAGTAACCAATTACAGATTCACGTGTAGGTGAGAGGGAGTGCGAGTTACTGCCTTGACCATATGGTTGATGAATGAGTGTGAGGGGATATTCAGCCATATACAACTCACTGCCCTCCTTCTAGCAATAGAAATGTTGAAAGTGTTGGACTCGCCAAAATTTAGGGGATCACCCCACCATGAAGTCCCAACTAGACCTCACATTGTTTGGTGTGGGAGTCCCATCCTGTATGATGGCTCGGTTTTCGTTGTCTTAAGAATTTTCCTCAACTCTTGTCATCAAAGGAGAGTGGTCTGCTTTACCTTCGAGAAGTTTGGTTCACATGCCTGGTGAATGCTAGTGTACTTGTGTCAATGGTTCTTTCACTGCAAGGGGAGAGGGTGAGAGGAAGTCCCAAGTTGGTTGGGATGAAGCCCCAACTTGGTTAGGAACACACAACACAATAGAATGTGCATAACTTCTGGAGGAGCATTCCACACGGATGCGGTAGTCACAACACGCAAGGTAAGATAACATGTACAACACTCAATGGATGATTTCGGATGACTGAAATGATTATTACAACAAGCTTTATGTGAAACACCTGTCTGATGTCTAGCGAGATAACCACTACAGGCAAGATAACGTTAACAACATATACAACACATTTCCATTAACAGGTCATGTATTACAACAAGTGAAATAGTTCAAGTGTTCAACACCGGTTAAAACAACATGCATTACAAGTGTTCAAGATTAGTCTTACAACAGTTACAATACATGTTTGAAAATGTGTTGGCCTGTTAGCAATATTCTAAATTAAGAAAAATTTCCAAGACACATTGTTACACCATACATCACTAACCCCAAGTGTCGGGTGTTGGAACCACTACTTAATCCTCAAAGAAAAGATTACATACTTGGCTATGTGGGAGGAGGTGAGGTGAAAATTCCTTTCATGTGCAAATGAGGGGGTATTTATAGCCAAGGGTGAAACTAACCCTTTTGGATGTTCGACTACCCTCATGACTATTTGACTTCCTTGACTTTTCGATTTTGCATGACTCTTTGTACAACAAGTGGGTCTCTTGGACTTCCACGTTACATTACATTGATTGACAACATAGCCCATAGTAGAGATGTGAGTGACATCACTCATGACATGACTTGACATGAAAGTGCTGGTACATTCGTGATGTTGCTAGAGTGTTGCTACGTGATGGATGTCTTCATGGTGTAGCACAAATTCACCTCTGCATGGCAAAGTGTGTGAAGTCTTTGATTGTATTTGGTTCGCTTGATGATGCTTTGGCACGTTGTTCATTGCTTGCATATTGGAAGGCTTGATAGGCTCATATGTACATGAAAGGCACATGTTCGTCCGTTTGTCCATTCGTGAGCACATCTTGCATGTTTTCTCAGCTATCCATCCATGAACACATCTTTGCATGATCATCCATTCATGAGCACATCTCTTTGCATGCATTGTTCGCTCATTCATTGGTGAACCTATGCTTCTACATGTTCTCCCTTCATTCATCCCTTTCGTTGTCACACCATGTTTGTCAATGTACCTGTGCCTGCAGTCACTCATGACAATACAACATCAAATCAAAAAACCTCCTAGTGTACAATGACACATGATCATTTTGGATGTAGGTGACTGGAAGAGGCAGCAAGGTTGCAAAGTGGGATGATGGCTCTGGGCACTGCTGATGAAAACTACGCAAGAGTCACTAAGTGATGAAGATGGGCAATCCAAGTCGACAGTGACTATCCGTGAGGTCTAGCTTGGCTAGAAGGAAACAATTGCACAAATTTTGGGAGGGACAGGCAGGCTGAAGGAAGGAAAGGTAGGTAGAATTTGCGTAGTTTCTGGAACAAGTGGGTAGCAAGGGCTAGAAGGAAAAATTTGCATAATTTTCTAGAGGAACAGGAAAGGTTGCAAGGAGGATTAGCACACAGAAATTGCACAATTTTTGGGAGGAACTGGCTGGGAGCCTTACAGTTAAAACGGTGTAATTCCTAGAGGGAATTGGCTGCAGAAATTGTGCAATTTGCATGGGGAACAGGCAGTCAGCTGTTGGGAGCTTGGCAGCAAAAACTGTGCAATTCCTGGAGGGAACTGGCAGTATGCTGCTAGGAGCTACTAACGAGGAAAACTACACTGAGGCTAATAGGTTGACCTTCTAGTCATCTCTGCACAATTTCTGAGCTAAGCAAACTACTATCCAGTAGAAGGCCTGCTCATGAAAACTATGCAATTTCCTGAATGAGCAACCAGTTGACTATCGGGAGGACTATCTGGGAAAATTGCACAATTTTATGAGGGAGATAGGGATGGGCACTTGGTGTTTGATCAGCCTGTTTTCACAATATTTGAGGGGAGCCAGTACCAGGGTGGCTGCCGGGTCCGACTATTTGGGTGGTCAGCATGAAAGTTGATTGGATTGCTCGCAATCAATGCAACTTGAAAAGACTTTCTTGATGCTTCTGCACTATTCTAGGTGACATTCGATCAAGTTGATGGCGAGGTGATGGTCCAGCTATGAGAGGGGAGTTCGGTCATCATTACCTCAACAAAATGACTAAGTGTGTGAATGATCAAAAGATGAATAGGTGATAATGCAAACACACACTCACATGACTCGATGACGAAATGACTCAAAACATCCAGACACACATGTTCAACATGACTGACTGATGGTGCAAGTGACAAGCGCAACACTCATGATTGATCATTGATCGACCGTAACGATGCTTGTGTGATAGTGAATGTGACTTCATGTGTGAGTGCGATAGATGCTTTCATAGAAAACACAACAAGTACACACGAATCAAAGACTTTGAGCATAACTAGAACGTGGTCGTAAGCATGACTTAGATACCAACGTGAAAAAACTTGGGTGAAATGAACAAGAAAGATGGATGCAAAGACTCCCATAGGCTCACGGAGTGAACCCGAGGGTGTGCAGTCATCAAGTGAAACTCCTAAGGGAGGCTCCGAAATTAGGTGCAGGCCAAAATTTTGGAGCGTGGTTGTAGCTGCTACAACATGTTGCAAACTTAGCAAGATGAGAAAAATACTAAGTGTTGTGTGGTTTGTGTATTCGTGAAGGAAACTGAAGAGAACATAGGGTCAATAAGCGATGAATGGAAAGTTGAAATAAGGCTAAGTGGGCGCCATAATAGAGATAAATCAAGTTCCCTATTGAGTGTGGGTTAGATCCTACAAAACAAGGTGTTGGTGCTTTTATCTTAGTGGATATCTGAAGAGAGCTTGGGTGTTGGTGCATCCTATAAGTTGGTGCTTCATGGTAAGTTGATCAGGTGTCTATAGAAAAATGGACTTGGTGCTTCTTGCAGCCGGTGCTATCAAACAATCTAAGGTAGTTGGTGCTTCCTATGAGTGGGTGCTCAAAAAGATTGACGTAAATAAAGTAGGAGCTCATAATTTGAATCATAAGAACTAAATATTGGTGGTTTTTCCCTTTTTGGTTTCCATGTTAAATCCTATGTTTTCATATATGCATGTTTCTCATGATGTTGTTGTGTATGTTCATGTATTGTTTTTATTTCTTTCTTTACATGATATGTTGGTGGTTTCTCACGTGAATGATTGCGAATAATAAATGAAAATATAAATTGGCATTAAAATAAAATTATACTTGATTCACCCCCTTCTTAGTATTAACATTGTTTCCAACCATTTCCTAGAGAGATATAAAAGACATGGTGGACCAAAAAAACAAGTTTTAGGTCTAAGTTGAATAAATAATATCTTTCCATTGTTGAAAAATGTAACTTGGTTCGGTCTTCATAATTTCCATTGTACTTGTATCAATATATATTTTGTAAAATCAAAAGCAAAAGAAAAATTATTTATTTTTCAAGCACGAGTTTCACGCCGAAATCAAATTTTATTTTTAGTAAAGCATGTTCTTAATGCTTCTATGGTTTTGATTCAATAAGTGTATTTTTCATGAGTCATAAGTCCCATTTGAATTATTTGGAATTGAAAGAAAATTTTATTTTTGTGTCAAAAGTGTCAAGTTTTTCCCACAAGACCAAGTCGAGCCTACCTTGTCAAGTAGACCTTCCCAAAGGATGTGACCCTCTTCATGAAAAAACAAATATATATTGGCATAAATGTTCCACCATCTTTCAAGCAATTCATTGAAGTTATAAAGAAAGAAATGCAAGTTTCTTCTAAGGCAAGGATTCTCTGTGAAAAGAATGCAAGTATTCTTTGTGAAAAAGGATGTGAATTTATCTGTAAAAAGAAGATGATTTTTTTTGCAGCATATGCAAGTTTCTGAGGTTGAAAAGATGAAAATTTCAAAGGTTAAAAGTCTAGGAAAATATACGAAATCCTTGAGGTAAAATTTTTGAAGAAGATGGAGTTTTCTAACGTAATGATCCTATACTTACGTGGAGCAATACAAGCTAAAATGAAGATTTGTTTCCTAAGTTGCGAGGACTCTCTAGTGGACAAAATTATGGTATCTAGTTGACGAAATGGAGGGATGAATTAGAGTCTTGTGGGAGGTCCGAGTCTTGGTCTTTGATATCTCACTTTGATCTAATTCTACAAGAAGCCGAGTTTCTAGGTTTTCCCCGTTGTGGAGTTTTGGCCTTAGCTTGAAGAGCCTACATCTTGTCTTCATTATTCATTCTGATCTTCATGTTTATGTTTTTTGTAGTTGTTTGATGAAGAAAAACATAATAATATAATAATAAGCCAACAATATTCACAATAATCTATCAAGTAAATATAAACATAATCAAATCAACTACCTTATTGATTTCTCAACATGGTATCAGAGCTTAGGTTTAAAGAAGGATGAAAAGTTCTGAAGGTCACTTTGGTTGGATTATCTCTAAACATTTGTTGTTCCTTTCATGATAGTTTCTAAAACTCCTATGATATGAATGAATCAAATTCAAGGGCTAAAAATAAGTCTTTCTAAGGGTTGTGCCAATTTGAGTTCACTACTACAGTGCTACGAATTTTGTTGAGGCGTGCTATAAGGATCTGAAGTCTATCATAGTTTCTGAAGCTAATAAGAAGTAAATTAAAGGTCCGATTCTCATCTAGAATAAGTTCGAGGGTATAATACCACTTAAACTATGATTCAAAATATCTTGAAGTACAAATAATGTACGATATAGCTCACATCATTGACATGATATGGTAACTCTCCTCCTCTTTGTAAGTTCGATTATTCTTTGTCACTTGCAACATTAAGGCTCGTGGTATTGCTCTATATGCTTACACAAAATGACACTATGCCCCTTCTAAGGTTCATATTTTGTGGCATCCAAGGATCATATATAATATTTGTAACTAAACTTTATAATGGCTCGTATGGTTCATCTCTGAGCCTCTTTGTGATATGTATACATATGTATCTATATATATATAATTCCTCATATAAATTTAAAGGCTCACACTTGTAGCTTACTTGCATCCATATTTGAGGCTCGTAAATTTCTCAGTGGCGAATATTATAATTACTCTATGACATGAACCTATGGCTCATAGACTATACAATAGAGGCATAACAATTAATTAGAACAAACAAATTGTTTCGTAAAGGTTTTGTTCTTGTATACTCAGTAGTATCTATGGCTCAATTATTATAGTGATGTCACATTACTCTATGGCTCAATCATTATAGTGGTCATGTACCTCTTATGTTTCATGCATCGTTTGACATCATTATATAGTGACATTGTTTGGGATCGTTCTCTACAGTGTGTTATATAGTGATATAATTCTACAATGGATTGAATGACAATACAATGACTTGCTCGCTAGTATAATCTATGATTCATTTTTAGGATGCAATGTATCCTTGTGACTTGGACTTGAAAGAATGATCGTGATATATACACTCCTTTATGGTGATACGAATTCTCTTCTCAACACAACATCAAAAGCATGATAATATGATCTCAGTTCCTTTCTCTACTCTTAATCCAATATTTGAGTTAAGATTGTGCCTAGTAGTAATACAAGTTCCTTCTGAGATATGTTAGGAGAATAATATGAAAAAATACAAGACACTAGATGTGATAGAAAATTATATAAGAAACATCTCCAATATCTCTACTATAATTCCATCTAAATTTATCTAAAGAGTTTGTCCGATATTATTTCATGGTGCAAAGATATTACAATGATGAAAATGATACAAATTACAACAAGGCGAAGTTATGAGAAGGCAAGATCGTAATGCGGACTATATGACAATGGAGTATGATAGAATTTGGCCCTAGATGCACTAAGTCACCTTGTTATGCTAAAAGTTGATACGAAGTAGGTGTTTTACACACAAGTCATTAGGCCCAGGCTTGATGAAAAACACTGATTCAATCCTCTAAATTTTGATGAAGAAAGTTGACAATCAAAGATCTCTACAAAAATAAACAAGGTAAAAATTTAAAAGTTTATGTATGCTCTTATGAAATATCGTATATAATATTTGCAAAGTTGATATAGAAATCCCTATCATTTAATGGTATCCCCTTGCATATCAATAAATCTTATGAATAGAAGGCATGGTATCTCTAGGGTTTTACAATTAACTCTTTAATATACAAACTTGAAAGAATTTGAATTCTAGGGTTTGCATTAAGGGCTTTTAAATTTATAATGACAAAAGAAGAACCTAGGGTTTATGAACCCTAGCAAGGATATAAATTAGAAAACCCTACAAACCCTAGCTAATCGTCTTCTCTAAGGAAACCTTACGCCTTAAGAATGAAAATTTTGGTATCATAGAAGTAGTTTCTTGATTTTTCCCTCTTGTTTTTGTATATTTTCCTTGGTTGTACTTGTTGGTCATAATTACAGGCACATAATGAAGTTTGTCAAAGTTTTGGAAGCAAGATGAGAAGGGTGGAAGAATTAAGTGAAGCAAGACTCGTGTTTGTGATGACTCCTTAATAATGATGTGGATCATAAGGATGATATATAAGAAAATCACAAACCAAGAAAGAAGGAAGAAATTTAGAAATATGTATCAAAGAAGGAAGTTGATGACATCGTGGAAGCATACAAGGAAATAAGCTCACTTACCTCAGATGTATAGAGAAAACTATAAACATATTGATGGACATGATACTAATTAAAGCTTGGAACACATTGATTGATAATTTGGAGTTAAAAAGCATGAAGCAAAACAATGTTTCAATATAAAGATAAACCATGCAAAGTAATATTGACTTCAGAGGGAGAAAACAACATATTTTGAGACTCTACATCTTGACTATAGAAAGTTTGATGAAGAAAGAATATGTTTAAATAAATCATTATTGACATGATGGATTCAAAGTTAGATGAAGATTGACAAACATCTAGAAAGTTTGAAGTTTGATATGATGTGATGTTGTTAGGAACCGAGAAACCTTTTCACGAAAATTGAATGTGAAAGATTTTGGAAGGTCAAAGCTCAGGAACAATATGATGATACAAGATGAAGGACCCATGTAATTACTACTTAAAATATCTCCATGAAAGAACATGTAGTTTATGAACAATAGAAAATAAAGCTTATGATTGAATTTTCCCTGATTGAGAGGAAGCGATGAGGAACACCATATTCTCCATGTGTAATGCACTAAACTAGGACTAACATTTGTAAGTATTAGAGAAGGCATTGGTAGGGAGAATGGAGGATTGGATAAGCATCTGGGACTAATACTCCTTGAGGATTGGGAATCCAATATAGAAATTCTCGTGGACTGTTGGCTTGTTGGGGCCTGACCCAGGTTTAGAGGTGATTTAGCCAAACAAATCCTGGTACTACTAGCCCTTTCAGCAATAGTCAGCAAAGCGCAAACTAAGGTCTCACTTGAATTAGTATGGGAGGGTGTTGGAACCATGTTTCCACACCCTGGAGATGTCTAATGAGTTCAAGTGGTCCGCGATTCGACCCTGCATGCACATCGCTACGCGCACCTACCTGTACCTCACAGCCTGAGATGTTGCCTTCGCAGAGCCCTACTCGGAGGCTAAACAATGTTATTACCCAAGTCCTTACTAGTATTACACTGTTAGTTGATTAACTTAGCTTATTTGTACGTGTTAAGTTATATTTAGCAATATAAACCATTCGTACATGTGCGCATAGTAAATAAAAAATATATTTGCGATTTATGTTAACCATGCAGTAATCCAAGAATAGATACACGAATTGGTAACAAAACCTTTCTTTATTAATCTCTTATCTGGTTACAGACTTGACTCTACCCTACACACTCATTTGTAGGGGTCCGCACACTCAACTACGGACTTCTGGGCCTCTACGCACTTAGCTGCAGAGCCTTCTCCTACCCTACAACCCAAGACACACTTAGGCACTTGCTCTTCGCTTCTTCTTTTCTATCTATTACTTCATTAGTTATATTTTACACCTAGAGCCTCACTCTATTTATACAATCCCATGGTCTGCGGACCGTGGATAGGCCGAACTTACGTTACAAAACTAAGGCAAACAACCTTGTGACTCTATCATACATTTCTCGCTCCACGCCGACAATTTGCGAAGTCTTTACAACAATATTGGGTCAAAACTTGGGATTTGGGCCCCAAAACATGCCTTGGGGGGATTCCATGCCCAACATTCCCCCAACATAGACATTGTGACTCGCCCTTGAGTCACTCAGTCGGTGCAGTGATCTTGGCGCAGAGTCCCTCCAACTGTTCTCAAACTGTGTTGAGGTTCGCAGTGCACTAAGCTGCGACTTGCTGAATCTCCTACATCCGTTGTTCTGAGACCTCTATGTCTGGCATGCTTCTTTACATCTACGTGTGCATCCCCTATATGTCCATGAGATTCCCATTGATATTTGCCATGATAGTGAATGCCTCATCAATCCAGGGCTGGAGCGCGCTTTGAGAACTACCTCTTTGTGTCACATCGTGTCTGCCTACTCCTTTAGTGCCTTAGCCTGTTTCATTCTGGCAAGCTGTTGGGTGAGGACCACTATTTGCACAGTTCCTCAAACACTGTCATATTACTGCTAGAATTCTGGCACTTTTGTTTCCAAGTGCTAGATGTTACGGTCCTCCTACAGAGTCATGCGAACCTAAAGCACGTCTTTCAACATGTTGGTGTAATCTCGCACTGCACTTCTCATTTCCTCCAATCCCATTGTGATAGCGCTAATGCACTATTCTCTGACTTCCAGGGGAGTGGAGGGCTATTTCTTTAATCGCAGCTCGGTGATTTGAAGATTCAGCTCCAGTTGAACCTTGGTCATTTCTTCCCTACCCTCGCAGACTCTGGCTGCTAACCTGTGGATCCGCACCTCTACTGGTAGATCTATTGGGATGGCCACCTACGACATGCGTCAGCAAGCATTGTCTACCACTTGCACCAACTGTTGCTTCTGCGACACCAATTCGTCACATTGCAAACTGATTTGTTCCATGTTTATCATTTGCTCATTGAGAACTTTGATCGTGCAGCTCTCCCTAGTGCACAGTTCTACCGTTATCCCATCCTGTAGCAGATACAGTGTCTCACACAGAATGGTAGCCAAATTAAGGCCAAGGTCTTTCATCATGTTAACTAAAAAACTATCGGCCTCATTTGCTGCTACTAGGGCCCCTTTCGACAACACTATTGTGTTTTCCATCTGTGCACATAGCATCTGCTCTGCTGGCAATGATCCTATTGCGAGGTGGGTGGAAAGGGTACCTACCTAAGGGGGATGCACCAGTAACTCTTGCAACTACGCTCTGAGGGCCCCCAACACAGTCTGGTGCTCTTGCATAAAATCCTGAAGAGCCCCATTTGTGACATTATGAACCATCTCACCGATGTCATGGAGATCACCCTCGGTTAGGGTGATCAATTCAATGGCCAATTTCGAGGCCTTGACCTTCTTCCTTGGTCTTGCTCGCTCTGCCTTGTGTGGGCACTTCAACTATGTGGATGCAGTCCCTGGGTCCGTGCTCCCTTCTATTGTTTCTGCATCCTCTACGTCCTGCCCATGTGACGATGTTTCTTGGCCCTCGTTCGCCTTCGCAGTTGCTGCCTTTGCCACCTGTGCTATTGCTGTTGCTTCTGTGGCCTTCTTCTACTTGGCGGCTTTCTATGCCACTTCCCATGTTGCCCTTACCTCAGGTATTATTGTTTCCTTTCGCCTTTTTTTGGCCAACTGTGTGATGTGCTGGTTGGCATCATCCTTCTTCTTTTGTGCTTCCACCCTCTTGAGTTCTGCAAGATTTGGGGTTCACCATTCTGGGGGCCATGCTTCCAAGACAGTGAAAATGGCATCATCAGTAGCTACAAAAGGTAGCCTCATCCACTACTTCATTGGATACTTATGCGCCCTCATGTATATATTATGCATGTCAGCTTTGAATTCTTCAAAATTTTGCAGGCTATTGTATACCATAGGTGATAAGCATGGCTTCTGATTTATCCACATCTAGATATTCATCTCCATGAGCACCCAGAAGATCTTGTTCTCATGTATCCTTCTCGTATTCTTTATGGCCCAGAGCGAAGCGTACTTCACAGCCTCTGGTAAATCTCTATCAATTGGAGGGAATTTACTATCCTTTGGCAGTTCCCTTGCTACGAGCACTATGGATAGCGACAACCACACATAGTGGAAGGTTTTACCTTGCTCCTGGGCTTTGTGACAATTTTTCAAAAATTCTACGCAGAGGAATTTGGACCAGTTAAACTAGAACCCCCTCCATGAACTGTTTGGCTAGTGCGACCACCGACACCGATACCTTGTCTGTGCAACACTTTCGTATAACTTTGTCGGCTAGGATTTTTGTTACTACGCGTACCACCTTTCCCTTGATATTGTAAGTAGCGTAGCCCCTTTTCTTTTTCTCCAGCTTGTACTTTGTGCTCATGGCCCTCGCGAGGGCCAAATGACTACCCTTCCCTTTCGATATGGTCATGAGGTCCTTTCCTTTGTATGGTAGCCGAGAAATGTGATGGATTAGGTCTACTGTGATGGGGATAGGCTCCTCTAGCCATAGATACCCATCATGCACTAGGCAGAGCAACTGTCTGATGATGAAAATGGCTATTAGGTTGTGGTCGAAATGCGGCATCCAAAGTAGGTTTAGTAGCCCGGTCTTTTCCACTACGTGCAACCACATCCATGGATCTAACGTTGTCACCACTCCTGCGGTGTTCTGCTTCATGAGGTTCTTGGTGTCTGTTAGCCTCTCTTACAAAACAATAATAAATCCAAAAATAAATTAATTAATTAAATATTCCAAGTTAGGAATTTGTGCCTAACTCTTTGGTTGGTCCTCTAAGATAGGAGTTAGTTTAGGTAACTCCTATATTGGTCTATGTCTGGTGAGAAATTATCTCAACTAAAGGTGTCTAAGATAGCACACACTATCTTGAGACACTGCCTCTCATCTATTTATTTGTAACACTACATTCTCTTAATTAGAGAGAGAATACCTGAGGAAGCATGAGGCTTCAATCTTTTTCACCAATATTTTGTGTGTGCTTTTTATGTGTGTTTTCTGTAATATGTTTTAATTAATTTCTTTTTCAATATGTGGTATCAGAGCTGTGGACCAGAAAGCCCTATTTTTTAATATTCAAGAGAGTTTTTTCGAACGACAAGCTTGAATCCTTCAGCCTTGACACCAAACATCAAGCTCAAACACACAACCTCCCAGAAGAGGTTCTTCGAACACTATTTTGATGTGGGCATGGAAGAGCAGTATGTTATGACATTTGCAGCCGTGCTTTCCACCAACTGACAGTTAAAGGCATTGCTATTAAATAATCTGATCCATAACGTAGATGTGGCTATGACCGTGTGGAACCAGCGACAACATCACATGTTAACAAAATATTATGGATCAACAAGACAATCGTCCATTTTGTTGGACAAGTTATTTTCTTTCTGCAACTTTAGCTTCATTTTGTGGATGCTACTAGATTTGATCCCGAGACATTGAGACCGACTCTTAGTTTATAAGCTAACACCTTAGATGAAGATGAGAGGGAAATAATAATCACAGAAGAAGAAGATGTGCTCAAATTCAAGTATAAGAGGATGGGAAACAACATTCAATATTTGTTGGGGCAATGATGCTGATAACAGTAGTGAAGCAACGCGATCATCAATTATCATCATTGATAGGAGAGCTAGAGGATGCATCAAATAAACTCTTCAAAAGGCATGCGTTATCTAAGAAAGGCGAAGCATCTATTCTGCAGCACGATGATCTCGGCCCTCAAAATATAATATGCAGAATGTGGAACTCACAAGGTGCACAAGAAAAGTTCAAATAGAAGTTTACGGTGAACAAGCTTTGAAAAAATAAGTATGATTATGGCACATATAGTTTTTATAAAGGAAATGGTGCATGTGTTTTAAATTAAAATCCAAAATTTATTCACCTTCTTTAAAAGTAACTTTATATCACTTTTCATGTGATTTCATAAAGATTTTCTTTTGTTTGAAAAGTTACTTAAGGAGTTATTTTGAAATTTTGAGCATTCTCTATGTAATGGAGTAATAAGGTTCTAAAATTTGATTTTTGAGTGGAGAATAATGTAATTTTTAAGAGAGGTGCATTAAAATGTTTATTTTTGAGTGATAAGGTGTTGAAATTTGTGTGAATGGAAATTGTGTGGAGTTGGGTGAATGGAAACAACTCTTTTTGAAGATTCGGTTTTTTTGAGAATTGCAGAGAATGTATGTTTGATGGAGATCGGACTTTGAATCCGAAATATGATTGCACATAATTACCATGGAACTATGTTTTTGAGATTGGAGATAACTTTATGAAATGGATATAAATTTAAGTGTCCAAAACTTTTGTAATTCGGAGCAATAAGTGATTTTCTGGAGTGATAAGGATTGATTTTTCTTTCTCTCTAAGTTTGAAGTGATGGGTTTTTCAAAAGAAAGCTCATTTTTGTAGGAGGTTGAGTCATTTTTTTTAATACATTTGCTTCCAAAATTTGCGAGTGTTAAATTCTCATTGTTTGAGAAATCTTCAGTGGCAATGCTGTAAAAGATGAATGATTGATGTTAAATTGGCAACTAGGGCCAAACTCCATGTGGGTCAGCTTATTTATGGGATTTGATATTTTTATTGGATCCCTCTCGTCGAGAGGTGTAGGATTGATCCAATGATCATCTGATTCTGATAAGTATTTATGGAGATATGAATTTATTTTTTTTATGTAATTATTATCAAGCTGACCAGCTCTTACGTAGGCTCAGATAGCCCAAACGTCGTGACTATTCATCATATATGTTTTGGTATAAATATAGAGGACTTGAAGTCATTCCAAGACACACTCCTCATGTGATCTCCTCTCCATGTCTTGGGTTTTTTGGAGAATGAGAGTCACTTTAGAATACGCTGGGCTAAGTGTATGATGCCCTAGCTGCAGTTCAGATAGAACCAAGCTGCAGTCAAGGGATGCCTTAATATCGCTGTCCTTGGAGCCTTACACGTTGACTAAATAAGCTCATATATGCAAGGCTTATCTACGCAGGTCGCAGTCATAAAAGGTAGTTGCTGTAGAGAGAGCAATTATGAGATAGAGCCACAGGCGTACATGATAGCCGCAGTGGTAATGTACTGAGTCAAGAAAGAACCGCAGGCATAGAGACGCAGTTCTGTTCATGTGATACCCTGATACGTTGTTCAATGGAGAATATATATACACACAGCAATGGAAAATATATATATACACACAACAATGAAGATATACACAGTATATGCACAACAATGGAGAATATATATATGCATAACAATGTAGAATATATACACATAGCAATGAAGATATTCACAGTATATACGTTGTAATACACATAGCATGGAAGATATTCACAGTCTATACATTGTCATGACTATATATGCACTGCACTAAGCCACTGTCATAAAGAGGAAAGCCGCAGGAGCCACAGTCACGAAGAAAGGAGCTGCAGTAGGGTTTGAATGCACCATTTGGGTTTAAGGTGCAGTCACAAACTCATGGAGCAGTGGATGGTGTCACCGTAGTGAGTTGGAGTCTTAACTTTTGGACATAAAGAATTGCAACAATGAATGATTGTACCCTAGTCATGTCACCGTCTCTGTCTCAACATTCTCTCCTAGCATACTAGAGTCTCGGCATAGCAATCATAGATGGTATCATTATAGCAGTCTTGGTGATAATTACAATGGCTCAGCACTTGTTGTTAAGTAGAAGTACAGTAATATGAAACCTCAGTGAGAACTGTAACTTGATGGGTATCATGATTTTAGAGACAATCCCGAAAGAAGGAATGTTACCACTGTAGCTCAACAACAACAGAAAGGAGGATTGATATCTTGGTCATGAAGAGCCACAGCGTGTATGGTAAAACAAATGGATGAAAGGCAGGACTATGATAGGTGAAGAAGTCACATTAGAGAATCAGTTAAAGCAATATGTCTTCAACTGATCTCTATAGATATCATAAATCAAATTGACTTCTATTGTAAATGTACTCTCTTGCTTTCTCTGCTGAACTTTGAAGATAAAAGAAGATTTGATCAAAGGGTTTCCCCACACATTGTGGGGTTTGTCCCTAGCTCGCGCCATATATTGTGTCCTATTGCCTTGACTTGGTCTTCTGTGATTTATATTTATGTTCTATCTGCAGTTTATCCTAATGCTGATGTGATTGCTAACTATGAAAATTTAAATAAATTTCTCTAGCATAGAACATACCTAAACTTAACATGGTATCAGAGCTGAGGTGAAGACAATGCCCAAGCAAGAGTG
>APFE031174535.1:70281-115522 GCA_000404065.3 Pinus taeda | reverse complement strand
TACAACTCATGTAGGCTCAGAAGCCCAACAGTCGCATCTATTCACCCACCAACATTGTGTATAAATATAAGAGGAATTTTCCTCATTTGGACTCACTCATCTTATCACATCTCTCTCTCTCTCTACTGCGCAAATATGAGTCTCTTCTCTACTGCACTGAAATGGGTCTCTCTCTCTCACATGTTTGAAGCCGGAAACTGCTGAAACTGAAGCTGCAACTACAGAAGTAAAGATTGACTTGCGAGGCCTAGAAGATCTCCTCTTTTGAACTGAACTGTAGGTTCATCTGGACCTCCTCTGAAATCCATAACTTCTGGTGGTGGAATGAAGTCAATCCGATGAACGGTTTGCAAGATATCGACTGCCCTAGTTTGAAGCCGGAAACTACTAAAACTGAAGCTGCAACTGCAGAAGTAAAGATTGACCTACGTGGCCTAGAAGATCTCCTCATATGAACTGCGCTGTAGGTTCATCTGAACCTCCTCTGGAAGCCGAAACTTTTGGTGGTGGAATGAAGTCAATCCGACGGTCGGTTTGTGAGATACCGTCTTCCCTAGTTTGATAATGAAGTCGCTAATGTTGATGCCGCTGATCTAGGGTTTGCTACTACTGATATGAATCAGATTCATTGTACTATTTCTCTCTGCTGAATTATTGAAGATAAACGAAGATTTGATCAAAGGGTTTCCCCACACATTGTGGGGTTTTTCCCTGGCTAGCCACCACATCTTGTGTCTCTTGTCTTGGCTTGTTTTCTGTCGATCGTTTAATGTTCTATCTGCACTTTACTTTATGTACATGTGATTGCTAATCGGTGGAATATAATAAGAAAAAGAAGTAAACTGTTATAAGCATAGAACATACCATAACTTAACATAGGGCCCCCTCCATGTGCACGAAGAGATCAATCTAACACCAATATCTCTGCTTCTACCCTTTGATGTTTCTCAGATAATATGTGGGCTGCAATAAGGACACTAATGACATATTTTCTACAAATGATAAAGAGGTTTGGCTGCTACCCTTAATTCATAAAGTTCAGAAAATTAAGCCATCCTAAAAATTGGTGGAAGAATCTAACATGCCTGGGCAATCTAAAGTTGTTGAAATCATTTCAACTATAGCCTTAGGGAATATTTTGCGATCAACATTTCAAATGTAGACTTGGGGAATAATTTTGTGATCAAAAATTCAATTGTAGACTTGGGGAATATCCTGGGACCTTAAGAAAAACATCAAGATCAAACAAACAACAACAATTGACATCCTGAAACTCCAAAGACAACAACAAAGTCAAACAATTAACCTTGCTTCTATTTATCGGATTTAAGGATATTCCCAAAATCTTCCATCTAGATAAGGATGCCTATCTAAAGCTTATGGAGGTTAAGTGGCTCCACATATGGAACTCATTGTGAGAGAAAGGAGAATGGATGTCATCAATAGGGTTAAAATGGCTTTAGAATGTTGTATTTTAACTACTTTTTTATTTTTTTCTCTAAATATTTTCTGGGTAGATTTTGTTGAAAATAGAGTAGATGTTTGTTAAAATTATAAGTTTGAGTGGTTTAATTTGTACAATCTAGATTATTTCATCATCTAGTCCATCCTCTCCTTTGGATGTTTCTTCCAACCTTGCCTTGCTAGATGAGGTCATCATTGTTGGTACTTCATCTTGAGGTGTACAACCTAGCAATGCTTCTCGATCTGAAATGTAGCGATGCCCAACTTTGAGATGATAGTGTTCATGTAGATGTGCAACAGTTTGTTGATGATGGTAATGAACCCTTTGCTACATCGTTTCCATATTTTCTTTGATGGTTTCATTCTTGGTGATCTCATGCTTCTTGTTCTAGGTTGATCATGGTGATGCATGTACATTTCATTTTGATGTAGATAGTTTTTCTTGATGCATATTTTCTTTCCACTCATGGTTTTATGGATTATAGTAACATGATCCTAGACACATGAATCAATATGTGCGGAAATATGAGGATGATGTGCTTGCAAAACGGTCTTAGTGTTTTGAAACATGTCCACAGTCCCAAAGGAAAAATGACTTAGCACTTGCACACATGCTGAGATTATTGGCAGCAGTAAAGGGACCACAAATGGACATAGTCTTGAAGTTCCGAGCTCATCATTATGACCAGAAAATATAGAAAAGGCCAAAATATGACCAAGTTGCTCATGTGCTTGCTTTTAAAATCAAACCGGAATTTCTCATAATAAAGCTGTTGTTAGGCTTAGTGGTGTGATGTTCTTTGTTGGCAATTTGTTATAGACTAGCTAATGTTGTTCCATTTGATATTTGGAAGACAACTTCATTTCTAGCAACAAATAAGAATATACTCTACGACAATGAATTTGAAAGGACAATGCCAATAATTTCACATGGATCTATTCACTTAGTGGCCTATGTCCAAATAATTACACCAACATCCATTCTCAGGTTTGATATTATTGCATGTCCAACCAATTTGTCTAAGAACTAAACAGATACATAGTTTTTCATGGAGGTTTGACATCCAAGAATATTTACACTCCATTTGTAAATAATTATGCAATCGTAGTTTTCATCATACAATGTTGCATTGTAGCTACACAATATTGTATTGAATGGGTCATAGGATTGAACTCTATCGTAGTTGTTTTAACAATTTGATCCTTGTTGTTCTTGTATCTCATTCTCTCATATCCAAAATAAACGTACATATGAACCAATCTCTGTTTTAATTTGCATTATCTATATCAAAAAGTTTGTAATAGATCAACTATGGCTTCAATAGGGAAAGAAACTACTCAATCTAACCTCAACAAGCCTAATTGAGAATGATAGTTCCGATGTGCACTACTTTTCTTTAGTGTTGGGTGATATCCATGTTTTCCAGTTGGGACAAACTACCATAAAAGAAAAAGTAACCCCAAGTGCCGAATAGGAGAATCAATACATGGTGTGATGAATATCTATTTTCTCTGATCTTGAGAAGTTGGAGCTTGGGAAATTGTCTACACATTGTTTATGCATGTTAGTTCTTTGTAATAAAAAAATATATTTCTTTTGCTCCATCAAAATATTTTTTCGTTTGTGCAACTTCAACAATAATAGTTTTCAAAGCAAGATTCAAACTATGAACTGTATATGGTGTCCTAAACATATGGTCATACCTACTCAATGATTGCAACAATTTCTTTGCGTGACCTTGCATTGTCTATGATAACTTCCATGACATTTGAAGCATAGTCACCATACAACCTAGTTTGGGCTTGGGGTATTTATTTATTTTCACATTCTTTGTATTGTACGTTTAGAATATGGTCAACATATGTTTGCTTGTATTGTATCTATCTCTGTATTGAAAGGTACAACAAAAAATATGCCCTATACAAGTTCAGGGAAAATATCGCCTAAAATCATTGTTAAAAAATTAAAAAAGGCCTCAAAAATATTGATTTAAAAGGGATTTATGGAATAACCTTATATAAGTTTACAACACATCCACATATTTAATTTTGTCTACTTAGTTTTTAAATTTTCTAGCATTTTGGAAAATTCACATGTTTTTCATTTTGTGAGTTGTAGACACCTACATCTTGGTTGTATGGGGTTTGTTTAAGAACACATTTTTGTTGCATAGCATCAATATCCATAGTCAAATATTGTAGCCATGATTTGAAATCTCAATTACTTTTGTAAGTCTCAACCATGCATTCAATGCTCTTCTCTTCATTTGAAGCATTTATTGCTCTGAACAAGTATGGGCTTGTAGGAGACATACTATCAAATTTATTTATGGTTGGTTTATTGTATTAGTCCACAACAACTTCTCCTTATATAGAACGGTGATGCATACTTTTTCAAAATTTGTCTCTTGTAACAATGGGTGCTTCATTCACCACTCTAAACATTACTTGCCAATATAGAGGCATAATAATCTATAAAGGGAATACCACATGCATGTATGGCAGGGGAAACTCCACTATCTATTTCTTCCCTCTTGCAATCAATCAAACATTATTTCCAAGAGTTTGGTGTTCAATCTCTTCTGGGCTTCCTCATTTGTTGAGGAAACTTGTTGCCCATTTTTTTAACCTACGAGAACGTGCTTGCTGCCCCTCCTTTCTTCCCTGGATAACTGTGCATCATCATGCTCCTTTTGAATTGTGCCTCAATCTTTAGGGTGATAGATTACAAAACTCAACTCCATTGTTAGAAATCCAAAGAAAAATGGCTTTACCCCTTGAGTATGAATCCAAAATTTTCCTTGCACCTATGAAATTCCATAAGTAGATTCAACTTTCCACCTTATTTTTCTCCATTTTATCTAAATTTCTATGACATAGTTCCATAGAGGGGAATCAATGGGAGATTTATGTTATTTTTTTCACCATATCCTCTTCCTTTTCCACTTCTTCCGCCATTATTTCTATGATCATACCCTCCCCAAGATGATGAATGAGATTCAATCAAAAAAGTATATGAGAGTAAGAAACAAAAAAAAGTAAGATTTTTGAGTGTTGTTTTGCTAACAAAAACTATGTTCCTTGCTTCAAATTTGCTTGCCAAAGTTGTTTTCAGTGTTGTTCTACCAAACTTGACCAACCTAAGCTATTCTCATTTTTGTTGTCCAAATCTGCTCACCAAAGTATGCAACTAAAAAATGAGATGAATTGGGGTTTCAAGTACTTGTGTAGAGAGCCAGGGGTGAAAATTTTGATAAATAGGGGCTCCATCCCTCCTCAAATTCCATTTGGTGTGGAGAGACCATGTGGACCCACTCTACCCATTCCCTCCAAAATCACCAAGGTATTTTACAGCTTTATTTTTCATTTTATGTGGGAAATTTTTCTCATGCTGATTAGTGTTGTCCTACATGTTCTGAAGTGAATCAATAAATCTACATTTCAAATACAAACCAGAAACCCATTTACTAGTCTCGGATGGTGATTCCAAGTGTGGAAAATTGTCTAAGATTCATTGTGCATGTTTAATATTTTGTTGTCATTAAAATAAATATTATATTTATGCTTAATATGCCTTTAAATTCTAATATGTCTAGTAGAAATGGTACTTATATTATGTATGCTATGATAATCTAATTCATAAACGGAGACTACAACCTCGAAATCAGTCTAATATTTTCTCTGAAATGTTTCCAACAAGGTAAAGAGGTTCTTAAAATTGCATTCTTGTAAGTATCTCATATGGTTGACTATCTCGAAATTAGGTGATATCTTCATCTTAAGTTATATGCTCTTTTATTGAAGTCAAAATTTATGGGACTCGCTCTGCTCTTGTGTTTACAAGTTCTACTTATGGGTGCAAGTCATGATCAGTTGAAGAAAGCTAAACTTGTTGTTCAATATGTAGTGTTTGCAGCTTACCATTTAACCCTTGAGACATGTTTCCTTGCAAATTAAGGTGCCACCTTGCTTGAACTTCCCTTGAAATCACCAATAACTGTTGCATTGCCAGACGAACAATTAAGTTTAGATATATCTATTCCTATGATACCTAGCTCTGTTGTTCCTATTCCAGAACAAAACCATTCAGGAGAAATGCCAAACCTGAAAATGTATAAGACAATGTCAACCATCTCTGCCTTAGTAGATGACCCTCTGATTGATAAGAATAAGGGAGAGTCTGTAGGTTTTAACCCCATATAGAAATTACCTACATGCGAATTCTAAAACACAGAAATAAACAATGCAAGAGCATAACACATAAAACACATATACACAGAGGTTTTCCCCTAGATCCCAAAAATAGGACTACCAGCTTGATTTTTCATTATTTTCCTTTCAATGTTACAATACATATTTATACATGCCAAAGCATGCAATACCATGAACTGAAAACCATCGCGTCCGAAACCATGGACCGAAAAACATCACATCCAAAATCATGTGTGAAAATCATGTACAAAACCAAAGGTAGGTTTTCTCAACCTAATATAAGGTCCAAAAAACAAAATTTTCTGGGGCGCTGCCCCAGACCCGATAGAGGGGGGTTACATGCACCCTTCAAACCCCCTATGACCCCCCCACTTCACAATTGGTGCAATGAAGGGTGGGCTCTGCCCCCCCTCTAACCCCTCGGTTAACTATGTGGGCTAGTCATGGAAAGAGTATAACACAACCCAATAGAGTCCAAACTACCTGTTACTAGTGGAAGGATGGCGCCACCTATATCACATGTTACTTGTAAATATATTGCTGATGGAACTAGTCTTGTTTAAACATAAATTGTTTTTAAGAAATCCCCCATAGGAGATACATATGCTGAAGTTACAGGGGTGTAGTGGGATATATATATCCATTTGGACAAATACCTTCCTTGCCAACTACTCCTTCAAGTGATTTATTTGGATGTCAGCTTCAATAAAGGCATATATAAATGAAATTATATCTCTTGTGGGTCTAGGTTCATATGGGGCAGTCACATCATATTTGGAACTTCAAGATAAGGAATGGAAAGATTCAGATTAAGATAAGGAATCTTAATTATCAAATAACAACAAAGGAGCTATCTGAGAAGGTGGCATGGGAGAAGCAAGGAATAGAAGAAAAAGAAATGAAGTCCAATTTTTTTACATATGAGCAACTTTTAGGGCACAAAAAAACAAGAATGGATTTTCTATAAAGAAGACTTTCCACCTTCTCCTCCTTGTCATCAAAGGATATTGGTTTTGTTATCAAGTTGTTGTGTGTTGAAGGGTACAGTTTGTGAGAATTCACAACTTTTTCACATCAAGTATTATGGCAGTTTTGACAAGTCACTATGAAGGTACCTCCGGGATGATTTATTTGACCAAGTAATGTGTTTTCTTCATGTGTTTTTCTTCTTCCATAGCTTTCTATTTTTATCTTGTAGAATTTGCATTTATTTAGTAATAATTGAAAATTTTTGATGTAACAACATATAAAAAACATGCAGAATTCTTGTTGTCTTTTTAACAAACCTTCAGAAGCACATGTTCTTTTCTATACACACCATGAGGGTAGCGTCACGATATTAGTAAGAAAATTACCCTTAATGTTGACATTACTTAGAGAACGTGAAGGGAAAATATGGATGTGGCATGGGTGCTTAAAATATGCATGGAAAGATGGAGTTCAAGAAGCAACCCAGTGAGTAGTCATGTCTAATGTTGCATCAGGTTTATCTTTTTGAAAATTCTTAGAGCGTAGTTTCACTAATCATATTGTAGCAAGTAGAGTTGTAAGATGTGGCCATTCATTACATTGAGACTGCATTTTCTTTTATGTGTATGCCATTGAATTCGATTGCTTCATATTTTGCAAGCAATTTTCATGTTATTTTATTTTTATTTTGACCTTGTGATATCTTACATAATTTATGTAGCTCTTGATTTTTCGAGAGTACCCATAATTGTGTATGATAATTAATGACTATTCCATACTAATCTATTGGAACTACATTGTTCCCAAATTCAATGTGACAGGTTTGGCAGTATGATTGCATGTTTTTGATATTCCTCCATCAATGTTCTACCTCTACATTTGCCAACTTCAAAATTAGGGTTCCATGATCGACATCAACAAGATTGGCTCATAAAGTAAGTTGTAAAGGTAGTTTATGATACAAATTGTATATATGGGAAGATGTTTTCTAATTAATATATGCATATCGTACCTATGGTGTAGGACCCCCAGATCCAAACTAATGTGCATTTTGATGCAAATGAACAAGTTGTGGATAAAGTCAGAATGTTGTTTAGAGAGGTTTTTAATTTTCTTGGACATAAAATCGCCACATCGGGATCCTTTTATTTAGGTATTAAGTTTCTTTAATCAAGGAGGAAAATGGCAGAGTTTGAAGGAATTATGTATAAAGAGAGAGTTGAATTTGAGGTGATATTATAGATGTATATAAAGGTTTTTTAGTGTACTTTAGGTTGTCTAATATTTCCATATTTGTTTATAGAAATTGCTTAGCTGGAAATCATTTCTTCATAGGGTTCATTCTTTTGATGCAATCTATCAAATTCAAATAGGGCTTGTTGCAAGAGGCCATCATTAGTGTCGGGCACGTTGGAACTTGAAAGACCTGTTGCTGATATTTCAAAGCTAAACAATACATGGTGTCTTCTTCTTTATGAAGCCCATGAATAGGACCACCATCTTTTCCATTCAGATTCATCTCTTAAAGTGAAAAAATCTCTTTCCAAATTGGAATCTAGTCCACTGGTGGATTTTAAGACTCCATATAAGAATATATTTTTAGTACCAAAACTAATAGTAATCAAGTGTCAGGAGCAACCCAAGTGATATCATTGTTATGCATATCATATTCAGAAAAGGAAACACATGCTTAAACATTGCTATGCAAACTTATGTATACCCGAGGTCACCATATAAGTCAGAACCTTGGGTGGGTTTTACTTTGGAAAATTGACTTATTTAATTGAAATTTCATTTTAGGGATTTTACCCATGAGGTTAGTGATGTCAACTAGTGGAGGGTTTACCATAGAAAGAGACCATAACTACCTAAAATATTATTTATGGAAAATCCTTTTTAAATATGGAGATCTTTTACTTTTTGAGCTGGGGATATAGGAATTGTGCTCACAACTAATCATTATTTTGCATCATCCATGTAAGAGTTTTCAGTGCATTAACGTTTCTGCAATAGTTCAATACATGCCATGGGATGCCATTGTTGTCTTAGAATGGTGCATTAATGGAGGGAGAAAACAAAATATCCATGTTGAAAGATTGCAAAGCCTTGCTTTAGATAGTGAAGTTGAGACCATAATAGCCTTATGGGGAGAGTGTTGAGCTAAAATCACATGATATCCCCTTGGGGTGAGTGTCGATATAATGACCATGATCCTTTATCTACGCACTAGTTAGTGAATATGATTACCAATATCAATGAAGTTAGGTCGATTTGAGCATGTATTCATGTTCTTCAAAACCATTGTAGATGACAAATGGTTTACCTAAAAGAAAGATCATGCATTAATTTCATTGAACTAATGTTGTTGCCAAGTTGAGAAAAAGGTGTAATACGAGTTTCAATGTTGAAAATGCTAACCAATAATACGTGGGATGCTACCTTTGTAAGAGTCAAACATTGATGGGTGTTCAAGTTGATTATGTTCTAGCCACCTAGAGATCTCAGTCAAGTATTGTCTCATGATTTTGTTCTTCAGTCCCTCAGGTCCAACTTATTTAGTATCATTTCAAACATTTGTACAAACTTTGTCTATTGGTAGGTACTCTGATAATAAATTGAGAACAACAACAACACATATATATTCAACATGTACAATTAGAAAAGTTCACACGAGTCCTTCCTATTATCACATTTTACTTCTTTTGATGCATGTGAAAGAACCGTTTAGGTTGATCCTAAGTACCACCAATAGGAATACTGAATTTACATCGTATGCAAATACTAAACACTCTTAATCAAAAAAAATTTTCCTCTTTTATTATTCGAAGCATCCATTGTATCTATATATTGTTCATAAACATCAAAATTTTCATAATTTTAGTGAAAAAACATCTTGCAAAAATTAATAATTAGATCATACTATCAAGACAAGAACCTTCAAATTATTAATGACACCGTTGTATAGAGATGCAGATAATGGGCATTTAACACATTCCTCAATCTTGCCAGAATATAAAATTTTGGTTTCTTGCAAATGTACTCCACAAAATGCTATAATGTAATATGTCTATGTGTATAATTTCTCAAGCTCCACACAGGAAAAGGTTTGAGAACTAATAAAGAATATTTGTGATGTTACTTGTTTATCAATTTGAGAAAGCCTCAAGGTTTACAATCAAAATTTTGGAATTTTGTTTCCTAGTGGAATGTGAGATGCGCTTGGATTTGTATAGTGCTTCAATGCTTGTTTAGGATATACGTAAGTGTGAATGAATAAAATATTTATGTCATTGTTCTACATTGAATTCCCATGTTCTCTAAGTTATAAAAGGCAAGTTAAAACCTGATTAGACTACGGGACAACATGTTCCATTGCCAAACTTTAACCTTACAGGGAAGTGCACTGCACTTGTTCGATACTTACACACATTTTGAGGGCATGCCAATAGACATGTCAATATTTTTGGATACACTGGTGTTGGTTAGGTTTAGATAAATTTCTATTTTTCAAATATGTTGTTTTCATGAAGCAATATTCAACCAGGAGAATAAAGACTTGGCATGCCTAGGTCATATAGTGGTGTTTTTTCTTTCTTGTATTTGTGATTTATTAGTATTTCGCCACTGATTAACTTCATTATGGAGCTATATGTTTAGTAGTATATTACAACAACAATTTATTAAATGAGAAGGATTCCTATTTTTTTAAACGCCATAAATGGAAAGGAAATTTAGCTTTCAATTAGAAAATGGAATATATTCTGAAAAATATGTTTGCTGATCAAATATACGTCTATTGCCTGATCATTAAAAAAAAAAGTTATGACAATAATCAATGATTTTGGACACGATGAATTACAAAACTCTCTAGCTCAAGACAAGTTAGCATATTCATTCATCTACAAAATATCCATCTCCTCAAAGTGGAGATCCCCTCATCAAAACCGACTCTTGATGTGCCACATCCAAGTCCATGAAGCAACCTCCATTATATTTGTAATGTGCCATCCCTTAAGCCTGCCATAGAAACAAGTATACACCTATCTCATGTCCCATGTGATGCCCATGATCATAGATCAATCAGCTCCCATGTGTCAAAAGTGGTTGAGTCTCTGCTCAACCCATGCCCAAGTGTTGCCACCAAGGCATCATTATTGTTGTAACTCCATCACTCCAAAGTGTCTCATATCAATCCTCCTCATCAAGTCAGTCTTTCAAGCACACCCATACATGTACTCAAAAGTATGCACCCCATTCTGCATCAAAGTCCCTAACCTCAGCTCCTCAATGCATCAGATCTTCTAAGTCCACCATATATGAAGTCCCTAAAAGTCACAACTTTATGTCATCATGAGCTCCATGAGTCATCTCCAACCAAAACTCTAGCAAGCATACAAGTGTTGGCCCAAAGGTCTCTACAAGATGCCTCAATTCTCCACGTAGTGGGAATGCTCCATAGTCTGTTCACAATTCCAACCAAGTCCATGGTCTTGTTGTACAAGAGTGCACAGCCTCTCCATCGGCTCATAAGTAAAACATATCCATGTCACACCAACAAATCCACCCACACAACATCCCTACCTTGGCACTCCTCATTGGATTCCCATAAATGAAACCTCTACAAATGCTCCTGCATAATGTCCCTGCATAGACTACCACGATCCATGTCTCCAACTTGATGTCCATGATTAATTGTCCCATGTTGTCCAACTAGGTAGACCCATCACAACAATTGGTCATCATCATCCAAGTCTACAATCTTCGATCTAGTGAACTCGGTCACCTAACCATATCATCATCACATGAGTCTCTTCCACCATGGATCCCCGACGAAAGGTCCCACCAAGACTTGCTCTTGGTCTGAGCCATGAGAAGTCCACCCAAGTATCATCATACTCAAGTGTGTGCCCTCATCTAATCTGTCTATGAGTCATGCTAGGCACTTAGCCAATTCTCCATGTGGCTAAAGCATGACCCATTCCTCCGCAATGATCATCATGTTCCTCCCTTGTCATGGGCTTTTGTACCTTCTACCACACCACAGGGTCACAAAGAACCCCAACAAGTCCTGCAATAGTCAACAATCCTTGCCTTCCCATACAAGGTCTCATCATAGACATCCATGGTAAGATCCCCCCTAGCATTGGCAAGCTGATTTTGCTCTTCCCTGCATATGGTTCATCTACCAAATTCTCAACTGAAACATAAGTATCAATAGTACTTACTTCATCATGAGGTCCCTCCATGTGAGTTTCCTAATCCATCAATGTCTGCAAACCACACGATCATAGTCCAACTTGATCGATCTCAAGTTCATCATCCATCATTGTCATATCTACAACATCCTCAAACATCACATCTTCCTCCTCTTCGTCATCGCAATCTGTAGCTTCACCCTGCTCCATTGCCTAACTAAGTTGAAGAAGTTCATCTTCAACATTTCTTTCCAAGACTTCAAGTTTATCTCAAATCCGTGGATTCTCCTCTTTCATCTGCTTCAACCTGTATAAGATCAGCAAGAGCTTCCCTTTGCATCCTTCCAAATCTACCACACCTTATTGTTTAGCTTGGCCCAAGCACGATGCTTCACCTCTGCTAAACCTGTCACGAAGTATTACACTTCTTCCAAAACTCACCTGAATCACCCTGATATACCACTTGTCACCTGCAAAACTTGAACTCCCTACCAAGTCTTCAGCCTTCCTGTGGAATCAACTCCTTGATTCAGTTCACTGGCTATGATACCACCTATCACGAAGTGACAGTGGGATCAACTTCTTCCCCAAATCCCCTTTGCACTTCACCAGATCTGATACCACCTGTCATGATAGTGCAGTGGGATCAACACTTCATCATCAACCTGAACATTAGCTTTGATACCACTTTTCATGCCCCTACACTAGCAATACTCTTCCAACCACACTATAGCAAGGTGTGGCACCACCGACCACTTTCTTTTCACCAACACTTATGATTGTGGAGTACGCCTAACATTCATACTTAGTTTATTTTTCGTTACCAAGTATTAGTTTATCCTTTATACAAGATGAAAACAATGAGCATTCGTCATAACAACATTTAACATATAGAAATGCATAACAATATAAAGGGAGGGGCAACTCCCCGATGTGAGTCTGCCTGTATATCAATATATATGATTCACAATATTTCATGTACAAGTTAAATCTTGGAGGAAACCCCATATTTACTCTTAGCCAATTTTACAGCTTCGGCAAACTCAGTTTCCTAGCCTTGTTGGCACCTCTGCATGGTCGTCACACATTCTACCCAACTCTTTGTTCACCCCTCAACGCGTTTGTTCAGCTCGTCATGTTGTTTTCCCAACTTGGTTGCCCACTCGTGTCACCGTGCATGCCTACCCAACACGTCCACATATCGGTCACATTTGTTCACAACCCATCGCACTTCATTTCATCTCCGTGTCATTTGCTCAACTTGGGCGCGCTCCTCGTGTCCGTGTCACCCAACTTGGGTGCCCTCCGCATACTGGTCGCACCTCCTGTTCACAAACCAAAAACAACTTCATTCACCAAGCGCCCAACCTGGGTCGCCAATCATTCAGCGCTGCACAAACGCCCTACCCGGGTCGCCCATCGTTCAGCCCTACACGAATGCTCTACTTGGGTTGCCCATCGTTTAGCTTTGCACAAACACCCTACTAAGGGGTTTCTCATTGTTCAGCTCTACACGAACACCCTACTCAGTCTGCCCATCCTTTAGCTCTGCACAAATGCCCTGTTCGGTTTGCTTGTCATGTGGGAACATCTGCACGGCCTACTCCTTCGCACTTCTTCAATCTTTGCTTAGCTCGTCTAAGTGATCTGTGTACAAGATTATTGGTTGAATGAAATATTGAATGATGACTCTCCACCATCCTTCATCCACTCACTTATATTCTTGAATGCTCATCGTTCAAATGCCCAGCTGACTTGCCCATCAAACGTTTCTTCATCGGCTTTGCTCCATTTTAACACGTTGGCCCACCCACATATCGTGTGGCAGCCCCCATCGCATGTCGGCTCGTCTGCCCCTCGAGTTTCCTTTGATCACTCATACGATATATAAGTTTGGTTACTCTAAGCTCATTGCACATTTTCCACTTGCGTGACCTTCCATTGTGACCACAGCTTGCCTATCTATGCACCCTGCAGCTCGTGGTCCTCACAAGTATGGCATCAGATGAACATGCATAGGGTGACCAGGTAGGCTGACAGGACGGAAGGTCGGGAAACCTGCAGATGGCGTCAAGCAACCTGTGGAGGGCATTGAGTAGATAGAACGAAGTGCCACTAGGTGAAGGTGTACAAGACAGGTCAGGCGACCCGAGTAGGGTGTCAAATGAATGGGCGACCCACTGTCATTCCCCTACACTGGCGCTAATCTTCCAACCACACTATAGCAAGGTGCAACACCACCGACCACTTATTTTTCACAAATACTTACGATTGTGGATGACACCTAACATTCGTACTTAGTTTCTTTTCCATTACCAAGTATTATTTTATCCTTTATACATCATGAAAACCATCACCATTCATCATAAACAACAATAACGTGAACAATTACATAATAGTATAAAGGGAGGGGCAACTCCTCGATGTAAGCCTACCCGAACCAATATATGTATAATCTTTGATTTTCACAACATAAGCTAAATCTTGGAGGAAACCCCAAATTTACACATAGCCAAATCTTCACAACTTCGGCAAACTTGGTTGCCTAGCATGTCGACACCTCCAAACGGTCGATGCATGACTTGTTGGACACTTCGTTCACCTGTCACATGTTTTGTGTCATTTGCCCAACTTAGGTGCGCCTCCCATGTATGTGTCGCCCAACCTGGGTGCCCTCCACATGCCTCGTGGCACCTTCATTCACCAATTCACACTTAACTTCTTTTTCCAACCGACGCCCGACACACCCAACCATGGGTCACCCTCCAGTCAACTCACCAGCTCATTTCACCATGCATGGCACACCCAACTGTGGGTCACCCATCCACCCTCCATGTCAACCTGCATGACAGTCCTCCCGAACAGGGTTCGCCCAACCACGGGTTGCCCCTTCACCCGCCGCACTACTCGAGTTGCTCGACCTGTCTTGTGCACCTTCACCCGGCCACACTTCATTCTGCCTGCCTGACGCCCTTCATGGGTCACCTGACCTTCCATCATGTAAGCCTACCTGGCTACCCTGCACTCGTTAATCCGATGCCCTACCCGGGTCACCTGTTCACCTATGCGGGCTCAACTGCCAACCAACTCTGCATCTAGCTTTGCCTATTCAGCCTAGGCTCATGCATTTGATCTGAGTCCAATTGGAGCTCCTACCCACATCTCGCACTCCTCTTGGTTGATCTCGAGATGGACGAATGATTAGTGCCTTCCAACTCTAACTTTACCTTCCATTAATATGCCTTGAATGCCCATCGTTTAACACCAATCTAACCTACCATTATTCACAAAATCATCGGCCTATCCATATGTTTACACTATTGGCATGCCCATTCCATCGTTCAGTAGCCCCATCACATGTCAACTTGCTTGTCAGCCTGCCCATCGTTCAGGGCACCCCGAGACTTCCCACAAGATATATGAAAACCATCATGTTTTCTTTGTCGCACTTTTCTCTAAGTCGTTCGTACAGCCTATAGCTCGCCTCATGCACTCTCGCACTTCATCTCCGCAGCTCGTCACTTCGTGCAATGAGGCACCCATCTATCGCATGGATCTCAAGGCATTACATCCTTGTCCACCTGAAATCATTGTCATCTTCAAAAATATCTCATCTCAATAATCATCCATCACCAACATAACAACCATATCCTTGATCCATGATATCAACTTGCCCATACATTCCAACATCCCTACAACATATGAAAAATGACCGTCTCCATCATGTGTCGTTCCATCACATGAACTATCATCATGATACTCCAACATAATTCTAACACATTTCTACACACTGCTAGCCCCCATGACTCGAACTAGTTGGGTAGCTAATCCAACTGTCGTGATCAAGTCATAAAAATGCACGTCCTTATGCCATCATCAATCTTTTCTCAGACTCTGCCACATTCTAAAATCATCAAGAATCTGCTCCAACCCCATGCTCAAGTCCATGGAAACTCCATCCCATCTGCAACATGTCATGATGATAATGCTAAACCATTCCTACATCATCTATCTTTCATACCTGCTCCACCTATTTAAAGGACTCACTGCCATGAATAGCTAACAATGAGCCCCATATTCTAAGTCATCTAAGAAGATGTGGAGGGAGTACAACCTAAAGACTCTCCCTCATTGATCATCTCAATTGACCTGTTTGGATCTTCTATCTCCATCCTCTATAGATATGGAACCTAATACTCCCCCTAGACATTCGGCCTGACATAAACCTCATCATCTTCATCCTCGTCCTCAACTTCTTCCAGCCTCCTAGAAAAATCCAAGATGTTATCGGACAATGTCTTGATAACTTGTGACTATTCCGCAAGCTTTGCCTCAGCAGTAGACAACTTCTTACACAGCTCATCCATACGCTTCTTGTCTTCCATTTGCATCACTAGCAATTTACACTCGGGTCTTGTCACACCAATGGGTACATCTTCCCTTCCCTCGTAAATGTACAGCTTCTTCAAATGTGGAACAATCATCACCTCATAGTGTTTCAAAAACTCCATTCCTAGTATAGCTTCATAGTCATCAATCCGCACTATCATGAAGTCGACTTTCCTGGTACTATTCTCCTTCGGCTTATCAAACTTCTTCTTTTTCTCATCAGAAGTTTCATCATAATGCTCCATGAAATGATCCACAGTAGCAAAAGCCTCTTCAAGTGTCTTAATATTCGGTCTCTTCACCTCGTTGTGTGTCGAAGGTTTCAGTCCTATAACAAAGTTGAACGCCTTGTCCCTCTCCGACATGTCCAGAAGTTCCAGAATTACACTTGCAAACTCTCACTGATATGCCTGCAGACTTTCCATTTGCTTTATATAAGTTATCTTCATCCTTTCTTCGCAAGTTTCATCCTGAGGACTGAAGTGGTTTTGCAAAGCCTTCTTCATGTCATCCGATGAAGTTATGTCGTCAACACCGCCATTGGCGATCTGATCCATCCTTCTTCGCCACCACATATTAGCATATTTCGTCAAGAACTGAGCAGCCACTTTCACCTTAGTCTCCTCATCAAGTAAACCCCAAGTGTTCCAAGTATTTCTCCATGTCCCATAGAAAGTTACCACGAGTCTTCACATTTCTTGTACCATCATAAGATTTCCGTTCCTTGACTTTCACATGAGACACTCCTCCATCAGAGTTATGTCTCATGACCTTCTTCAACACCGTGATCTCATTCTTTTCTTCATCAGGAGCTTTCTGCAAGTTCAAGATTTATACCAAATATTGATCTCTCGGCTTCCTGATCTCCTTGACTTCCACTTCTAATTGTGTATACCTCCATTTAGTATACTCGTATCGTTCTTGGAGTTAATCGAATTCCTCCTCATCTTCGCATTGCCTTCTTGATCTTTAGTGACCTTGGCCATCTTCGAAGTCCAGAAAGAATCCAATTCTTTCATCCTTTCCAATACTCACCCCATGAAAGCTTCATCTACATTGATACTAGACTCACCCATCACAATTTGAGGTCCTCCTTCCATCTCAGCCATCTTCCCTCTTTGTGATCTAGTATAGGCTATCCACCATTCACCAGGTTCCCTGTAAACCAAATCAACTCTTGATACCAATGATAAACTTCTTTCACCTGCTCTTCACCTGAATCAGCTCTGATACCACTTGTCACGCCCCTACACTAGCAGCAATCTTCCAACCACACTATAGCGAGGTGTGGCACCACTGACCACTTTCTTTTCACTAATACATATGATCGTGGACTATGCCTAACATTCGTACTTAGTTTATTTTTCGTTACCAAGTATTAGTTTATCCTTTATACACGATGAAAACCATCACCATTCATCATAAACAGCAATAACATGAACAATTGCATAATGGTATAAAGGGAGGGGTAGATCCCTGATGTAAGTCTACCCGAACTAATATATGTATAATATTTGATTTTCACAACATAAGCTAAATCTTAGAGGAAACCCCAAATTTACACTTAGCCAAATTTTCACAACTTTGGCAAGCTTGGTTGACCAGCTCGTTGGCACCTCCGAACGGTCGCCACATGACTCACCCAACAACCTGTTGCACGTTTCGTGTCATTTTCCCAACTTGGGCATGCCTCCCATGTACATGTCGCCCAACCTAGGCACCCTCCAAATGCCTCGTCGCACCTTCGTTCACCAACTCACACTTCACTTCTTTTTCCAACCCTTCCACCCTCCATGTCAACCTGCACGACAGTTTGCCTGAATAGGGCATGTCCAACCGCGGGTCGCCCGTTCACCCGGCGCCTTACACGGGTTGCCGACCTGTCTTGTACAGCTTCACCTAGCCAAACTTTTTTCTGTCTGCTTGACGCCCTCCGTTGGTCACCCGACCTTCTCTTGTGTCAACTCACCTGACCGCCCTGCGATCGTTCACTCGGTGCCCTACCCGGGTCGCCTGTTCACCTTCGCCAGCTCGACCGCCAACCAACTCTGCACCCAGCTTCACTCGTTCAGCCCAGGTTCATGCGTTCAACCTACATCCAACTACAGCTCCTACGCACAGCTCGTACTCCTCTTGGTTCATCTTGAGATGATCAAATGATTTATGCCTTCCAACTCCAACTTCACCTTATATTAATACGCCTTGAACTCCCATCGTACAATGCCCAGCTGACCTGCCATTCTTCATGCAATCATCAGCCTATCCATACATTTACACCATCGACCTACCCATTCCATCGTTCAACCACCCCATTGCATGTTAACTCGACTGTCAGCCTGCCCATCGTTCGAGCCACCTCGGGACTACACATAGGCTATATGTAAAGCATCATGTTTTCTCCATCGCACTTTTCTTAAAGTCATTTGCACGGCCTGTAGCTCACCTTGTGCATCGTCGCACTTTGTCTTCGTAGCTCATCACTTCATTCGATGAGGTGCCCATCTGTCGTACGAATCTCAAGGCGTTACACCCATGGTTGGGAGCGCCTTGTTCAGGCGGGCTGTCGTGCAGGTTGACATAGAGGGTGGATGGGTGACCTGCGGTTTGGCGCACCATGCACGATGAAATGAGTTGGTGAGATTGGTGGGGGGTGACCTACGGTTGGGTGTGCCTGATGATAGTTGGAAAAAGATGTGAAGTGTGAGTTGGTGAGCGAAGGCGCGATGAGGCATGTAGAGGGCGCCGAGCTTGGGCAACACATACACGGGAGGTGCACCCAAGTTGGGCAAATGACATGAAACGTGCAACATGTGAACGAAGTGTTGGGCGAGTCATACAGTGACCATTTGAAGGTGCCGACGAGCTGGAAAATCGAATTTTCCGAGGTTGTGAAAATTTGGCTAAGTGAAAATTTGGGGTTTCCTCCAAGATTTAGTTTATGTTGTGAAAATTAAATATTATACATATATTGATTTGGGTAGACTTACATCAGGGAGTTGCCCCTCCCTTTATACTATTGTGCAAATGTTCATGTTATTGTTGTTTATGATGAATGGTGACAGTTTTCATCGTGTATAAAGGATAAACTAATACTTGGTAACAAAAATTAAACTAAGTACAAATGTTAGACATAGTCCACGATCATAAGTATTGGTGAAAAGAAAGTGGACGGTGGTGACGCACCTCACTATAGTGCGGTTGGAAGATTATCGCCAGTGTAGGGGTGTGACAAGTGGTATCAGAGCTGATTCAGGGGAAGAGCAGGTGAAAGAAGTTGATCATTGGTATCACGAGCAGATTTGGTTTGCAAGGAACCTAGTGAATGGTGGATGGTCTATCATAGATCACAAATAAGGAAGATGGCTGAGATGGAAGGAGAACCTCAGATTGTGAAGGTTGAGTCTAGTCTCAATGCAGGTGAAGATTTCATGGGCTAAGTACTGGAAAGGATGGAAGAATTGGATTCTTTTTGGACTTTGAAGATGGTTGAGGTCACTAAAGATCAAGAAGGCAATGCGAATATGAGAGAGGAATTTGATGAACTCTGAGAACGATACCAGTATACTGAATGGAAGTATACACAATTAGAAGAGGGAGTCAAGATGATTGGGAAGGTGAGAGATCAAGGTTTGGCAGAAATCTTGAACTTGCAGAAAGCTATTCATGAAGTAAAGGATGAGATCGTGATGTTTAAGAAGGTCGTGAGACACAACTCAGGTGGAGGAGTGTCTCATGTGAAGGTCAAGGAACCGTAATCTTATGCTGGTACAAGAAATGTGAAGACTCTTGGTAACTTTCGATGGGACATGGCGCAATACTTGGAATTCTCAGGTTTACCTGATGAGGAGACTAAGGTGAAAGTGGCTACTCAGTTCTTGATGAAAGATGCTAAGATGTGGTGGCGAAGAAGGATGGATCAGATTTCCAATGACGGTGCTGATGACATAACTTCATGGGATGACATGATGAAGGATTTGCAGACCCACTTCAATCCTTAGCATGAAACTTGGGAAGAAAGGATGAAGATAAAGTATATAAAGCAAACGGGAAGTTTGCAGGCATATTAGCAAGAGTTTGCAAGTGCAGTTCTCGAACATTCGGACATGGCGGAGAGGGACAAGGTGTTCAACTTTGTTATGGGGATGAAACCTTGGGTGTGCAATGAGGAGAAGAAGCAGAATATTAAGACACTTGAGGAGGCTTTTGCTGCTGAGGATCATTTGGAGGAGCATTATGATGATACTTATGATGAGAAAAAGAAGAAGTTCAGTAAGTCGAAGGAGAAGATTACGAAAGATGATGCTTTGAAATCGAATGAAAAGTCAAAGGTGAAGAAATCATTGAAGTGTTGGATATGTACAAAACCACATACGGTGAAGAATTGTCATTCAAGACCAAAAGTGGGTGTGGTGGCACAGTCTAATGCAAAGAAAGAGGAGACTTCTATGGGGGTGATGCAGATTCTCGAAGCTACAATTAGTACGGAAGCGATCTCATGAAGAGATTCAGAAAGGAACAACTTGGGGTATGTTTGGATGAAGGTTGGGAGTGCGGATATACTCAGTATGGTGGATAGTGGGGCTACTCACAACTTCTTGAGTGAAGATGTTGCAAGAAGGATTGGGCTAAAATTTGTACCAATACACGCACAGATTAAGGCAGTGAATTCTCGTCTTCATTTTGTGATTGGTGTGGCTGAAAAATGGACACAATACTAGGTGAATGGACCGAGAAAGTCGACGTCACAATAGTGCATATTGATGACTATGAAGTTGTACTAGGAATGGACTTTTTGAAACACTATGAGGCAATGATTATTCCACATTTGAAGAAGCTGTACATTTACGACGGAAGGGAAGATGTACCCATTAGCGTGACAAGACCCATGTGTAAATTAGCAGTGATGAAAATGGAGGAAAAAAAGCATATGGATGAGGTGTGTAAGTGGTTGTCTACTACTGAGGCAAAGCTTGTAGAAAAAACATAGGTTATCAAGACATTGTCTGATAACATCTTGGATTTATCTAGGAGGCTAGAAGAAGTTGAGGATGATGATGAAGATGATGAGGTTTATGTGAGGTCGAATGTCTAGGGGGAGGATCATATTGCATATCTACAGAGGATGGAGATAGAAGATCCAGATAGGTGGATCGAGCTGATTAGTGAGGGAGAGCCTTCAGGCTCTACTCCCTCCACATCTTCTTAGATGACTTAGGAGATGGGGCTCATTGTTAGTTGCTCATGGTAGTGAGTCCTTTAAACAAGTGGAGGAGGTATGACAGATAGATGATGCAGGAATGGTTGGCATTAGCATCATGACATGTTGCATATGGGATGGAGTTTCCATGGACCTGAGCATGGGGTTGGAGTAGATTCTTGATAAGTTCAAATTGTGGTAGATTCTGAGAAAATACTAATGATGGCATAAGGACGTGCATTATTTTTATTTGAGCATGATAGTTCGATTAGCTACCCAACTAGTTTGAGTCATGGGGGACAGTAGTGTGCAGAGATGTGTTAGCATTATGTTGGAGTATCATGATGTCAGTTCACATGATGGAACGACACATAGTGGAGATGGTCAATTTTCATATGTTGCAGGGATGTTGTAATGTATGTCCTAGTTGATATCATGGATCAAGGATATGGTTGTTATCTTGGTTATGGATGATTATTGAGATGAGATATTGTCGAGGATGACAATGATTTTAGGTGGAGGAGGATATAATTCCCTAAGATCCGTGAGACCGATGGGTGCATCACCAAATGAAGTGACAAGCTATGGAGACAAATTGTAAGGGTGCACAAGGTGAGCTGCAGGTCGTGCAAACAACTTGGAGAAAAGTGCGATGGAGAAAACATGATGGTTCACATATATCGTGTGGGTGGTCATGGGGTAACCCGAATGATGGGTAGGCCAACGGGTGAGTTGACATGCAATGGGGTGGCTGAACGATGGAATGGGTAGGCCAACGGTTGCGTGAAGAATGGTAGGTTATTTGGGTGTTGAATGATGGGAATTCGAAGCATATTAATAGAAGGTGAAGTTGTAGTTGGAAGGCATCAATCATTTGATCATTTCAAGATCAACCGAGAGGAGTGTGAGTTGTGCGTAGGAGCTACAGTTGGACGTAGGTCGAATGCATGAGCTCGAGCTGAATGGGCAAAGTTGGGCACAAGGTTGGTTGGCGGTTGAGCCGATGGAGGTGAATGGGCGACCCGAGTAGGGCATCGAGTAAATGAGCGTAGGGCGGTTGGGTAAGTTGACACGACGGAAGGTTGGGAAACCTGCGAAGGGCATCAACCAGACAGAATGAAGTGCGGTTGGGTTAAGGTGTGTGAGATAGGTCAAGCGACTTGAGTAGGGTGTTGGGTGAACGGGCAACCCACGGTTGGGCGCGCCTTGTTCGGGTGGACCGTCGTGCAAGTTGACATAGAGGGTGGAGAGGAGACCCACGGTTGGGCGTGTCGTGCATGGTGAAACGAGTTGGTGAGCCGGGTGGAGGGCAACCCATGGTTGGTTGTGCTAGGCACTAGTTGGAAAAAGAAGTGAAGTGTGAGGTGGTGAATGAAGGTCTGACGAGGCGTGTAGAGGGCACCCAGATTGGGCGACACGTACATGGTAGGTGTGACTGAGTTGGGAAAACGACACGAAATGTGCAATGGGTGAACAAAGTGTGGGGCGAGTTGTGCAGTGACCATTTAGAGGTGCCAATGCACTGGGCAACTGAGTTTGCCGAACTTGTGAAAATTTGGCTATGTGTAAATTTGGGGTTTCCTCCAAGAATTAGCTTATGTTGTGAAAGTTAAAGATTATACATATATTGATTCAGGCAGACTTACATCAGGGAGTTACCCCTCCCTTTATACTATTGTGCAATTGTTCATGTTATTGTTGTTTATGACGCATGGTGATGGTTTTCATCGTGTATAAAGGGTAAACTAATACTTGGTAATGAAAAATAAACTAAGTACAAATGTTAGGCATAGTCCACGATCATGAGTATTGGTGAAAAGAAAGTGGTCGATGGTGCCGCACCTCGCTATAATGCGGCTGGAAGATTACCACCAGTGTAGGGGCATGATAGCTGAGGTGGGGTAGAGGGTAGGGTGATTCTTTGAGAATCACCCCAACACCCCCGTAGGCCGTTGGGCCTTTGGGGTGGGGTAGGCTAGAGCGCAAGTGATTTCTAGAATCTCCATGCCACCCGGCAGGACATTTTGCTGACGGGGTGGTGCAAAGGGCGGGGTGATTCCTAGAATTAGACCACCACCCCTAAGGGCCGTTGGGCCGCCAGAGTGGGGTGAAGGGTGGGGTGATTCTTGGAATCACCCTGGCACGTGGCGAGACATTGTGCCGCCACAGTGGGGTGAAGGTCGGGGTGATTCCGAGAATCACACTACCACACCTGCAAGTCATTGGGCCACCGAGGTGGGGCGGAAGGCAGGATGATTCCCAGAATCACCTCGCCACCCCCATGGGCCATTGAGCCATTGGGCCACCAGGGTGGGGCAAAGGGCGAGGTGAATCCCGGAATCACCCTGCCACCCCACAAGTCATTGGGCCGTTGGGCTGCCGGGGTGGGGCGAAGCACGAGGTGATTCCCAAAATCACCCCGCAACCCTCGCGAGCTGTTGTGCCATTAGGGTGGGGTGGAGGGCTCATTGATTCTTGAATCATGGCACCACCCACAAGTCACTATGCCACATTGGTAGGGTGGAGGGTGGGTTGATTCTCGAAATCACCCCACCACCCATGTGGGCCACTGGCCGTCAGGGTGGGGTAGAGCGCGCGATGATTCTTGGAATCGCCTTGCCACCACCGTGGGCCATTGGGCTTCCTATTTGGGGCGAAGTGTGGGGTGATTCCTAGAATAACCCTACCACCCCCGCGGGTCATTGGGCCACCGAGATGGGACAAAGGGCAGGGATATTCCCAGAATCACCCTGTCGCCCTCGTGAGCCATTAGGCCATCAGGGTGGGGTGGAGGTCGAGGTGATTCCCGAAATCACCCCACCACCCCCAGGGGCCATTGGACCATAAGGGTGGGGCGGAGGGGTGATTCTTAGAATCACCCCGCCACCCCTATAGGCCACTGGGGTCGGGCGGAGGGTGGGGTGATTTCTAGAATCACTTCGCCACTCTCGCAGGCTATTGGGTCGTCGGGGTGGGGCGGAGGGCGGGTTGATTCCCGTAATCACCCAGCCACCCCAACAAGCAATTTGTTTGACGGTGTGGGGTGGAGTTCGGGATGATCCTTGAATCACCCCACCACCCCTATGAGCCGTTGACCCACCAGGGTGGGAGGAGGATGTGGTGATTCCCAGAATCACTCCACCACCCCCATGAGCCACTGGGCCACCGAGGTGGGGCAGAGGGTGGGGTGATTCCTAGAATCACCCCACCACCCCCACTAGCCATTGGGTCACCGGGGTGGGGCAGAGGGTAGGGTGATTCCTAGAATGACCCTGCCAGCCCTACGGGTCATCGGTCCACCAAGGTGGGGTGGAGGGTTGGGTGATTCCTGGAATCACCTCACCACCCCGTGGGCCTTTGGGCCACTGGGGTGGGGTAGAAGGAAAGGTGATTCCCAGAATCACCCTGCGCTTCGCCCCACCCTGGCAACCCAACAACCTGCGGAGGTGGCTGGTTGATTCCAAGAATCATCTCGTGGGTCGTTGGCCCGTCGGTGTGGGGCGGAGGGCGGGGTGGTTCACGGAATCAACCCGACAACCCCGGGGGATGTTGGGCCACTGGTGTAACACCCTGAGATCCATGCAATGGATGGGTGCCTCACCGATCGAAGTGATGAGCTGTGGAGACGAAGTGCAAGGGTGCACGAGGCGAGCTGCAGGCCATGTCAACGACTTGGAGAAAAGTGCGATGGAGAAAACATGATGGTTTACATATATTGTGTAGGCGGTCCTAGGGTGCCCTGAACGATGGGCAAGCTAACAAGTGAGTTGACATGCGATGGGGCAGCTAAAAAATGGAATGGACAAGCTGACTGTGTAAATGTATGGACAGGCCGACGATTGTGTGAAGAATGACAGGTCGGCTGGGCATTGAACGATGGGCATTCAAGGCATATTAATAGAAGGCGAAGTTGGAGTTGGAAGGCATCAATCATTTGACCATCTCAAGATCAACCAAGAGGAGTGAAAGCTGTGCGTAGGAGCTGTAGTTGGACATAGGTTGAACACATGAGCCCGAGTTGAACAGGCGAAGCTAGGCGCAGAGTTGGTTGGCGGTCGAACTGGCGGAGGTGAACGGGCGACCCATGGTTGGGCGCGCTCTATTCAGGTGGACTGTCATGTAGGTTTACAGGAAGGGTGGACAGGCGACCTGCAGTTAGGTGCGCCATGCACAGTGAAACGAGTTGGTGAGCTAGGTGGAGGGTGACCCGCGGTTGGGTGTGTAGGCGCTGGTTGGGAAAAGAAAGTGGTTGGTGGTGCCGCACCTCACTATAGTGCAGTTGGAAGATTACTGCCAGTGTAGGGCAGTGACAAGTGGTATCAGAGCTGATTCATGTGAAGAGCAGGTGAAAGAAGCTAATCATTGGTATTAAGAGCTAATTCGATTTGCCAGGAACCTGGTGAATGGTGGATGGTCTATACTAGATCACAAAGAAGGAAGATGGCTGACATGGAAGGAGAACCTCAAATTGTGACAGGTGAGTCTAGTCTTAATATAGGTGAAGCTTTCATGGGCTGAGTATTGGAAAGGATGGAAGAATTGGATTCTTTCTGGAGTTCAAACATGGCCGAGGTCACTAAAGATGAAGAAGGAAATGCAAAGACGAGAGAGGAATTCAATGAACTTTGAGAACGATATGAGTATACTGAATGGAAGTATACACAATTAGAAGAGGAAGTAAAGAAGATTGGGAAGGCGAGAGATCAAAGTTTGGCAGAAATCTTGAACTTTCAGAAAGCTCTAGATGAAGCAAAGGACAAGATCGCGGTGTTGAAGAAGGTCGTGAGACATAACCCCAGTGGAGGAGTGTCTCATGTGAAAGTCAAGGAACCCGAATCTTATGATGGTACAAGAAATGCGAAGACTCTTGGTAACTTTCTATGTGACATGGAGCAATACTTGAAATGCTTGGGTTTACCTGATGAGGAGACTAAGGTGAAAGTCGCTACTCAGTTCTTAGTGAAGAAGGATGGATCAAATTGCCAATGGTAGTGCTGACGATATAACCTCATGGGATGACGTGAAGAATGCTTTGTAGACCGACTTCAGTCCTTAGGATGAAACTTGGGAAGCAAGGATGAAGATAAAGTATATAAAGCAAACGAGAAGTCTGCAGGCATATCAGCGAGAGTTTGCAAGTGCAGTTATGGAACATTCATACATGGCGGAGAGGGACAAGGTGTTCAAATTTGTTATAGGATTGAAACCTTGGGCATGCAATGAGGTGAAGAGGTAGAATATTAAAAAAATCGGGAGGATTTTGCTGCTATGGATCATTTGGTGGAGCATTATAGCAAAACTTCTGACGAGAAAAAGAAGAAGTTTGATAAGCCGAAGGAGAAGAGTACGAAAGATGATGCTTCAAAATTGAATGACAAGTCGAAGACAAAGAAACCATTGAAGTGTTGGATATGTGCGGAACCACATATGCTGAAGAATTGTCCTTCAAGACAAAAAGTGGTTGTGGTGGTACAGTCTAATGTGAAGAAATAAGATACTTTTGTGGGGGTGATGCAAATTCTTGGAGCTGCAACTGCTATGGAAGCAGTCTCACGAAGAGATCCAGAAAGGAACAACTTGGAGTATGTTTGAATGAAGGTTGGGAGTGTGGATGTACTCACTATGGTGGATAGTGGGGCTACTCACAACTTCATGAGTGAAGATTTTGTGAGAAGGATTGGGTTGAAATTTGTACCAGTACAGGCACAGATTAAGATAGTGAATTCTCCTCCTGATTCTATGATTGGCATGGCTAAAAAGGTGGACACAAAACTAGGTGAGTGGACTGGGAAAGTCGACTTCACGATAGTGTGGATTGATGACTATGAAGATGTACTAGGAACGGAGTTTTTAAAACACTATGAGGCGATGATTGTTCCACATTTGAAGAAGTTATACATTTACGGTGGAAGGGAAGATGTAACCATTGGTGTGACAAGACCCAAGTGTAAATTGGTAGTGATGTAAATGGAAGACAAGAAGCATATGGATGAGGTGTGTAAGAAGTTGTCTACTACTGAGGCAAAGATTGTAGAACAGTCACATGTTTATCAAGACATTGTCTGATAGCATCTTGGATTTGTCTAGGAGGCTGGAAGAAGTTGAGCATGACGATGACAATGATGATGTTTATGTGAGGCTGAGTGTGCAGGGGGAGGATTGGGTTGCATATCTACAGAGGATGGAGATAGAAGATCCAGATAGGTAGATTGAGCTGATTAGTGAGGGAGAGCCTTTAGGCTCTACTCCCTCCACATCTTCTTGGATGACTTAGAAGATGGGGCTCATTATTAGTTGCTCATGGCAGGGATTCCTTTAAACAGGTGGAGCAAGTATGACATATAGATGATGCAGGAATGGTTTGGCATTAGCATCATGACATGTTGCAGATGGGATGGAGTTTCCATGGACCTGAGCATGGGGTTGGAGCAGATTCTTGATGAGTTTGGATTGTTGCAGAGTCTGAGAAAAGACTGATGATGGCATAAGGACATTCATTCTTATGATTTGAGTGTGACAGTTGGATTAGCTACCGAACTAGTTTGAGTCATGGGGGCTAGCAGTGTGCAGAGATGTGTTAGCATTATGTTGGAGTATCACGATGACAATTCACGTGATGGAATGACACATAGTGGTGACAATCGTTTTTCATATGTTGAGGGATGTTGCAGTGTATGGGCTAGTTGATATCATGGATCAAGGATATGGTTGTTATCTCAGTGATGGATGATTACTGAGATGAGATATTGTCGAGGACGACAATGATTTCAGGTGGAGAAGGATGTAACACCCTGAGATCCGTGGGACGGATGGGCACCTCCTTGAATCACCCCGCCACTGCTACGGTCCATTGGGCTGTCGGGTTGGGGTGGAGGGTAGGGACATTCTAAGAATAAACCCGCCATCCTCGCGAGTTATTGGGGCATCGGGGTGGGGCTGAGGGCAAGGTCATTTATGGAATCCCCTCACCACTGCCATAGATTGTTGGGCTGTCGGGGTGGGTTAGAGGGCAGGGTGATTCTTGGAATCACCCTGCCACCCCCACTAGCTGTTGGACAGCCAAGGTGTTTCGGAGGATGGGGTGATTCCTAGAATCACCCCACCACCCCCACGGGCCATTGGGCCACCGGGGTGGGGTGATTCTCAGAATCACCCAGCCACCCCTGGAGGGGGTTGAGTAGAGGGCAGGGTGATTCCCTAAATCACCTCACCACAATCACAAATCGTTGGGCTACCAGGGTGGGGCGGACAGTGGAGTGATTGCCGGAATCACCCCACCAGCCCCGCGGGACTATGGGCCATAAGGGTGGAGCGGAAGGTAGGGTGATTCCAGGAATGACCCCACCAACCCTGCGGGCCATTGGGCCATTGGTGTAACACTCGCGAGCTGTGATTGGTAGGGAGTGAGGGCACACCGTGAGAGGTCGCAGACGAGCTAGGTGAGCTACAGGTCAAGCAAGGTGAGACGGAGCAAATGCGATGTGTTTTAGTGCAGGTATGTTTATATGTTGTGTGGCTGGTGCCGGGTGACCCGACAAGTGGGTGAGCCAATGGGAAAACCACCACACGGGTGGGTGGTCCGTGACAAGCCGATAGGCAAGTTTGGTGAAATGATGGATGGGTCGACACATTGGAGTGTCAAATGGTGGGTTGGCCGAACAATGGGTAGACGAGTTGTTGTGTCAGCTTGGGCGCCCCACTCAAAGTGCGATGCATATGTATAACCAACGACATGTTGGTGAGGAAGGCATTAATTTGGACGGTGAAGTCTTCAATGAGGAATGTGAACAAGGAAGTTCTGGGGTTGATGCAAGGTGTGCAGATGTGCCTGAACAATGGGTGAACCAAAGGCTGAACACAGGTGTCATAGTTTGCGAACAGATGCATCGGTCGTGCAGAGCGCACCTGAGTTGGGCGACACGGTCGTGCAGAGCGCGCCCAAGTTGGGCGACATGGACACGGAGGGTGGGTAATCGAGTTGGGCAAGTGACACGGTGAGCTGAATGAAGGGTGGTTGAACTAGAGGATGTGAACAAAAGTTTGTGTAGGCGGTACTATGTGTGGCCCACCAAACAAAAGGAGGTCGAGACCATGAACAGGAGTTCAGGCAAGAGGCGACACTGGTGCATGTGCGCCCACTAAACGAAGGCATGGTTGGGCTGAACGATAATGTTGGGAAGGGTAACATAGTGACAGAATTTGCTGAATGAATGGTGAAAAAGTCAAGTGAAGAAGTGTGACAGGTTGTGAATGAAGGCAACTGATGTGCGGACATGCTAGGTAGGCGTGCACAGTGACAGGGGCAGGGCGCCCAAGTTGGGCGAACAGCATGATGAGCTGAACAAACCCATTCAGGGGTTAACAAAGAGTTGGATAGAATGTGTAGCGACCATTTAGGCATGTCGACAAGCTAGGCAACCGAGTTTTCCGAAGTTTGTAAAATTGGTTGTGTAAATTTGGGGTTTTCTCCAAGATTTAACTTGTACATGAAATATTATGAATCATATATATTGATATATGGGCAGACTCACATCGGGGAGTTGACCCTCCCTTTATACTGTTGTGCATTTATGTTAACGTTATTATGATGAATGTTTATGGTTTTCATCGTGTATAAAGGATAACTTAATACTTGGTAACGAAGAAATAAACTAAGTACGAATGTTAGGCGTAGTCCATGATCATGAGTATTGGTGAAAAGAAAAGGGCCGGTGGTGCTGCACCTCGCTAAAGTGCAGTTGGAAGATTACCTCCATTGTGGGGGTGTGATAGGTAGGGTGGGGTGGAGGGCGAGGTGATTCCCTGAATCACCCTGCCACTACCGCGGGCCGTTGTGCCATTGGCGTGGGCAGCCTCCATGCCACCTTGTTGGCGCAACAGCCCTCGGGGGTGGAATCACCCCACCAACATCGCCAATCATTGGACCACTAGGGTGGGGTAGACGATGATGTGATTCTCGGAACAACCCCGCCACCCCTGCGAGTCGTTCTGTCGTTAGGTGGGGCGGATGGCGAGGTGATTCATGGAATCACCTTGCCACCCTTGCGGGTCATTGGGTTGCCGGCGTAAAGACCTACAGTCCGAGTTAAATTTAGCATGCGAAGGATGAGCGAGGAGACACGAATATGTGTGCGCAAAGTGTCTCGAGCGAATGTTTATAGGTGGGTGAGTTGGAACTTGACCCACAGGCCAACCAAATGAAGATTTGGGATAGGAAAGCAAAGAGGGGGTGGTCCCACAAGTTGGACAGACCGACCCACCTCTCAAGAAAACTTTGCAATGTGGAACGAGTCAGCCGAGCAAACTGAATGAAGGTCGGTCGGGTGGCATGACCTGCCACTGCCCATATACATAGGCGGTCGAATGGTGAATGAAAGACAAGTTTTTGAACAATCATGCGAATAACCAAAGGAGCAAAGTGCGAAGGAGTTCGAGTGAGAGTTGAAGAGTTGTAGGAGTGCAAAAGGCATGGGGTGACTATGGTCTAATGCAGGTCATGCGCCTGAACAACAGGTGGGTCGAAAATGAAAGTAGAATTTGGGTGAACGATGGTTGGACAACCCGACGGGCTGCACAAGAGCGAGTCAGGTTGAACGATGACCTGGGTGAGGGCACGTTGTGCATGAAGACTAGTGCGGATGATTGGTAGGTGCGAGGGGATTTCAGGTTAAACTTTAGGTGAAGGCATTCTGTGGTTTGGTGAGTCGGGTGAGGCAGCACGACGAGTGTGTGCACCGACGAAACAAACGGGTGAACGGGTGGATGTGCGGACAGGCGGCCAGGTGAGGGTGCATCATACATGCTAAAATGAATGCAAACAGTGAATGTATAGAGGGTGACCCAGGTGAGGGCATGCCATGCATGATGAAATGGTGGTGTGTCGGTTTGACGAAATGAAGGTGTGACTCATGCAGAGGGTGCCCGGGTGGGGTGACCCAGTTATGAGGCACACCCAAATTGGGAAAACGACACGACAAGTTGGAAAATTGGTTAAGTGTAAACTTGGGGTTTTCAAGGTTTAACTTATATTTTGTAAAAAGTGGAAATTTATATATATTGATATTCGAGCAGACTCATATTACAGGGAGTTTCCCCTCCCTTTATACTATAGTGCAATTGTATATGTGCTAATTGTTGTGGATAATGAATGTGTATGGGTGTTCATTTATATAAAGGACTAATACAATACTTGATAGCGAAAAATGAACTAAGTACGAATGGCTAGGCATAGTCCATGAACATAAGTATTGGTGAAAAAAAAGTGTTCAGTGGCACCACACCGCGCTATAAGTGGTTGGATGATTACCACTGGTGTAGGGTCATGACAGTTGGTATCAGAGCTGGTGTATGACACTTGGTGAAGTGATAGGTGGAATCAAGTGTTGGTTTAGGTTGCAGGAAAGTGGAATGGAAAAGATGGTAGAAGGACCTATGGTGGGTAAAGCTAACCATAATGCAGGTGAAGCTTTCTAGTACAAAGTGTTGGAACAAGTGAGTATATTGAGTTCTAAATGGGTTTTGATGAAAGCTGAGAATATGAAGACTCCGGAAGGCTATTTGAAGCTAAGATAATAACTTGGAGGACTCATGGACCAATGCAGAAGTATGATGGATGTTGAACTCAGAGTACTTGAAGAGGAGATCCAACGGAATGATCTTAGTCTTCAAGAACTCTTGGATGAGAGAGTTCGATTAAGGAAGAAAAGTGCCATGGTGAAGGCAGAAGTCAAGTAGATTGAGGAGGAGATGAACAAGAAATTTCTTTGTAACAAGGTTTTTGTAATTGAGCAGGATGAGCTTGACTACATTGGTAGACTAGGGGACTACTACCGAAACAATCAGGCAGATGTTCGGAAGTTTAGTTCTATGTAAGTAGTCAATGGGCACTTGGTTGGTGCACTTGAGGAGAATGCGATAGAGGACAAGCTTGAACAGAGTCAAGCTAAGCCATGATCAAATTGCTTGGAAGAGCCAAGCAAGGAAGTGAATTACCTTAGGAGAGATGTCAAGTTGGAACATAAGCCAATGGACACTTCTAAGGCCAAATTCTTGAAAAAGGTTGCTGATGTAAGACACAAGACAAAGCTGATAGAACAAGGTGATGTCTAGAAGCTGAGTTTTGTGTAGGTGATCGTGAAAGGAAAGAGATCTGCAGCTTTAGTGGATACGGGAGCTACTCATAGCTTCTTAAGCAGGAAGTGAACAAAGTCTTTTGGAAAGAAAGCTAAGATGGAGAAAGAGTGGAGTTCTTTCAAAACAGTCAACTCTACCATGAAATTTGTTACTGATGTGATGGAGAACACTCAGGTGAGAGTGGCCTCGTGGTTTGGAAAGTTGGAATGAGGATCGTGGACATGGATGATCATTCTATGGTGCTAGGGCAAGATTTCATGAGGCTTGCACAAGCCATACCAATGATGGAATGGGACATTCTCTTGATCACAACTAAAGGGAGAACTATGTTGGTTCTGATGAATAGAAGGAGTTTTGGGGTGTAGACCGAGGATGAATTCTATGACTTTGTATCCTAAAGATCTGAATGTGAAGCATGAAGATGTGGACCAAAGAGGACTTGGGAGTATTACCCAAACAATGAAGGAACGAAAGTTGATTGAATTCGTTACAAGAGCGAGGAAGAAGGAATGAAGTGGGAGATCAATCTCACGAATTCTGAAGCACTTGGGAGAGACATCTTCTATTGAAGATTCTCATGATGGAGTTGCAAATGAAGGGAGTCTGAGTACTACTTTAGAGGCAATGGTTGGAGAGGATTATGTAGGTAGCGATCTGGCTGACATAGTGGACTTTTACAGGCATGCTATGGGCATATATGACATTCAGTTGATGAAAGACAAGCTTGGGGAGCTTGGGTGTACATGTGAGGAGGTTGAGGCTTTGCACAGATACTTGAGGACACAGTACCAATCCGATACATGGGTAGATGAGAGTCAGTACCAATCCGATACATGGGTGGATGAGAGTAGATTTGGATGTAGATGACCAGATGTTGTGATGGGTCTACATGACTAGATAGCATGGGCAACTTGAGTCATGGACATCAGGTTGAAGACATTGAACATAGTAGGTTTTATGTAGAGACATTATGTAGGAGAACTTGTAGAGGTGTGATATGGGCATCCAACGAGGAGCACTGAGGCAGGGATGTTGTGCAGATGGATTTGCAAGTGTGACATGGGGATGTTTATGTATGAGCCATTGGAGAGGTTTTTCACTCTTGTACAACAAGACCATCGACGGGATGGACATGTTGCAGATGGGATGGAGATTCCATGGACCTAAGCATGGGGATAGAGCAAATTCTTGATGAGTCCGAGATGTGGCAAAATTCTGAGAAAATATTGATGACAACATAAGGATGTGCATTCTTATGATTTGAGTGCGACAGTTGGATTAGCTACCCAACCAATTCGAGTCATGGGGGACATCAGTGTGCAGAGATGTGTTAGCATTATGTTGGAGTATCTTGACGACATTTCACAAGATGGGATGACACATGGTGGAGACGGTCGTTTTTCATATGCTGTAGGGATGTTTGCAGTACATGGATTGGTTGATATCATGGATCAGGGATATGACTATTCAGATGGTTATCTTGGTGGTAGATGATTATGAGGATGAGATATTGTCGAGGAGAACAATGAATTCAGGTGGAGGAGGATGTAAGGACCTGCAGTCTGGGTTAACCTCACTGTGCGAAGGATGAGGGAGGAGAGAAGGAGATGTGTTTGTGAAGTGTCTCAGGTGAAATGTTATAGGTGGGCGAGTTGGAACTCGACCCACAAGTCGACAAAACAAAGATTTGTGATGGGCAAGATAAGAGGGGGCAGTCCCACGAGTTGGATGGGCCGACCCACCTCTCGGGAAAATATTGTGATGTGGAACAAGTCAGCCAAGAAAAGTGAACGAAGCTTGGCTAAGTGGCATGACCTGCCACCACCCATATACATAGGCAGGTGAGTGGTGAACGAAAGACAAGTTTTTGAACAACCAAAGTAGCAAAGTGCAAAGGAGTTCAAGTGAGAGTTTAAGAGCTGCAGCAGTGCGAAAGGCATGGGGTGACTGTGGTCTAATGTAGGTCATGCACCCACATGATGGGCAGGTCAAAAATGGAAGTAGCGTTTGGGTGAACCAAAGTTGGACAACTAGGCGGGCTGCATGATGGTGAGTCAGCCCAAACGTTGACCCGGGTGAGGGTGCACGTGCACAATGAGTAGTGCAGATGATTGGTAGGTGCAACTAGAGTTCAAGTGAAACGTTGGGTGAAGGTGTTCGGTAGTTTGGTGGGACAGGTGAGACGGTATGACAGGGGCACCTACCGACAAAATGAACTGGTGAACGAGTGGACGTGTAGACGAGCGGTCGGGTTAGGGTGCACCGTGCATGCTGAAATGAAGGCAAACGGTGAATGTGTGAAGGGCGACTCGGATGAGGGTGTGCCATGCATGATGAAATGGTGGTGTGTCGGTTTGAAAAAATGAAGGTGTGACTCATGCAAAGGGCGCCTGAGTGATGTTACATGGTTATAATGAGGCACGCCCGAGTTGGGCAAATGACACGATGAGTTGGAAAATTGGTTAAGTGTAAACTTGGGGTTTCCAAGGTTTACCTTATACTCTATAAAAAGTGGAAATTTATATATATAAATATTCAGGTAGACTCATATTGCAGGTTGTTTCCCCTCCTTTTATACCATTGTGCAATTGTATATGTGTTAATTGCTATGGATAATGAATGTGTATGAGTGTTGACTTGTATAAAAGACTAATATAATACTTGGTAGCGAAAAATAAACTAAGTATGAATGGTTACGCGTAGTCCATGAACATAAGTATTGGTGAAAATAAAGTGTTTAGTGGTGCCACACCTCACTATAAGTGGTTGGAATATTACCGCCGGTGTAGGGGCATGCCAGCTGGGGTGGCGCAGAGGATGGGGTGATTTTTGGAATCACCCCACCACCCCCACGGGTTGTTAGGCAGCTGAGTGTTAAGAAATTTACTGCATAACATAAATAATTACTGAGAGGAATATATATAATAAAATAACCAACAAAAACCATAAACACATAAACACAAATGTTTATGCGTGAAAACCCCAAATCCGGGGAAAAACCCAACCTAATAAGATCTCATTAGCATTGGCCAAAACCCTCGCCAATCCAACCAAGTGGGCCTTCATCGCTAACCTCTAGGTCTTGCATTATAATGAAGTCCTTCCAGCCTTTTATAAGCTCCATTACATATAATACCACGGACACAATATTGTGGGTGCACAATGCCATGTGCCCGAAAACTCTCACTTTTTTAACTTGGTCAACTTTGACTCTACCTGAGTCAAGTTTACCTAAGAATTCCCCCCTTAAACTTGACTTGGGGTTCCTTGACTAACTCTAGCAAAACCTACTAAGTGAGACAATCCCGTTCACTCTAGCTCTTACCCCCTCAGAGTTTTTACGCAGGGTATTGTTAACTCGACATCCCCCTATCACCTAGGTCTAACCCAGACTTTAATGATGATCACCGAGGGGTACACATGCCTTACCAGGTCTTATAGTAATATGCCCATTTACATGTAATAATTTGATTTCATTAATTTTTTCATTTGTTTATTGCTGCTGTGATTCTGATCCATCCATTCTCAATTTTATTTGCTCAAAAAATTCTATCAAATCACTCCAACTGTGAGCCCGAGAACCTCATAGATTCCAGCACTCGTGGCCTCACCTAGCAGAAACCGAACAATTTTCAAAGCCGCATGAACAATTTTCTTCTACTGACTTGCATGCAGCCCATGCCTACTCAATATTTCAACATGGCATAGAACATACAGGAAATATCCCTTATCAATTCCCTACGAAAAGCTCCAAACAAAATCAGCCTTGAATTTTAATATTACCAAAAGAAACCTCTCAACCAACTTTAAGTAGCCACATGAATCTAAAACAATTCGTCAACATGTTCCAAACTAGTAAATATCGCAAATGCACTGCAATCCCTGGCAGTTATGACACTATCTTCCACACATTCTCCTCGAGGTTCTCCTGCGTACGATTGTTCCACCATTATTTTCTAGACCCAAATCTATAAAAAAGGCTGCATTGATCTCATCAAGCACTATAAACCCCTGGCATCAAAGAATCCCTTTGAAGCCAATATCTAGCTCTAATACCAGTTGTTAAGAAATTTACTACATAACATAAATAATTACTGAGAGGAATATATATAACAAAATAACCAGCAACAACCATAAACACATAAACAAAAATGTTTATGCGGGAAAACCCTAAATCCGGGGAAAAACCCAACCTAATAAGATCTCATTAGCATTGGCCAAAACCCTAGCCAATCCGACCAAGTGAGCCAAAACCCCAAGCGAACAATTTTCTTTTGCTGACCTGCATGCAGCCCACGCCTACTCCATCTTTCAACACGGCATAGAACACACAGGAAATACCCCTTATCAATTCCCTACAAAAAAGCTCCGAACAAAGTCAGCCTTGAATTTTAATATTACCAAAACGCATCTCTCAACCTTCTTTAAGTAGCCACATGAATCCCGAACAATTCGTCAACATGTTCCAAAATGGTAAATATCGCAGATGCACTGCAATCCTTGGCAGTTACAACACTATCTTCTGCACATTCTCCTCAAGGTTCTTCTGTGTACGATTGTTCCACCATTATTTTGCATGCCCAAATCTGTAAAAAAAGCTGCATTGATCTCATCAAGCACTATAAACCCATGGCATCAAAGAATCCATTTGAAGCCAATATCTGGCTCTAATACCAGTTGTTAATAAATTGACTGTATAACATAAATAATTATCAAAAGGAATAAATATATAAAATAACCAGCAACAACCATAAACACATAAACCCAAATTTTTGTGTGGGAAAACCCCAAATTCGGGGAAATCCCAACCTAATAAGATCTCATTAGCATTGGCCAAAACCTTGGCCAATCTGAACAAGTGAGCCTTCACCACTCGCCTCTATGTCTTGCATTACAATGAAGTCCTTCCATCCTTTTATAAGCTCCATTACATATAATACCACGGGCAGAATACTATGGGTACACAATACCATGTGCCCCAAAACCATCACTTGTTTAACCTGGTCAACTTTGACTCTACCCGAGTCAAGTTTACCTAACACCGAGGTGGGGTGGAGGTTTTCCGCAACCCTCCTAGCCACCGATGTAATGCCCACAAGTTGCATGTGACACAGTGAGGGCATTCGAGGGCGACGTGCCATAGGAATAACATGCTAACAAAGGAAAAATGAGAAATTAGTTAATTGTTGGTTGTTTGGCTTGTAGACCTATATGCGGTGTCGATGAGCTGACGGGCAGGCGGAGCCAACCATATGAACAAACACGATGGTTGAGTGTTGGGTCAGCCAAAGGGTGAGATGACATGCTAAAAGAATTAAAATGTTGAATTATGGTGGGTCTTCCTGGCATGGAGTCATGACAGTTCATGGATGGTGAACCATATATATAGGCGAGCTTAGAATTTGGCTAAGGCATTAATCCGAAAAGCATTCAAGCATCCAAGTGTGGAGAGAAAGGAGTATGGGTTGAGGTCTAAAGTACAAGGTGGGAGTGCCAGTGGTCAAGCGCCGAAGCACCCATGCCAAAATGGTGAAGTGTGTATCTGAGGTGCAGGTCGTAGGCATGGCAAGACGAGCTAGGGTATGGCAGGCCATCTGGTTGAACGTTAGGCGAGGGCATGACAGGGCATCCAAACAAACGACGAGTGGAATAGAGGGTGTGGCAGGGCGTCCAGTTGAACGTCGGGTGAGGGCGTGGCAAGGGATCCAGGCTAACAATAGGATGAACGAATGGTGTGGCAAGGTGTCTGGTTGGACGGGTGGTTGAACACTAAGTGAGGGTGCAATAGGGCGTCCAGGTGAATGGTGGGTTGACTTCCTGACCATCGTGTGAAGTGGGAAGGAAAGAAAGGGTGCGAGTGGTCGTTTGGGTGATGAGATGAATGACTCATGCATAAGCTTCTATCAGGTAGGTCATGCAATGGTGAATGAAGGGCATTTGGTCGAGTACCCAATGAAAGCGAACATGCAAAGGCATTAGGAAAATGAATGAGTTGGTGTGAACGATGGGCGTTCGGGGGTTTAGGCAGTGAGCTAGCCAAGGCATTCCAATGAAACGCTAATGTGTGGATAGTCGTGCATGAAGGCACAAGTCAATCCAAGAATCGTTCGGGCTGTGGGGTGGGCGCACCTGGCACGACAAGTTGGTTGGCGCGGTGCAACAATGACGAGCTGGTGGTGCCAGTGGAGAAAGTATAAGTATCGAGGAAATCTGGGGTTTCCTCTAAGATTGCAACTTATATCTAAATTATTATTATTATTATTATTGTGGGCAAGCTCATTACAGGGAGTTGCCCCTCCCATTTACACTGTTTTTCATTTCACGTTAATGTGATGAATGTTTAAAGAAAGTTTCTGTTGTGTTATAAGAAATGAAAGTATTTGGTAAAAGTGAAAAGTAAACTAAGTATCAAAAGTAGGTGTAGTCCATAACTACAAGTATTGGTGAAAAGAAAGTAGTTGGTGGTGCCGCACCTCCTATAGTGCGGTTGGAAGAGTACCGCTAGTGTAGGCATGTAACAACCGAGGTGGGATGAAGGCTATCTGCGGCCCTCCGCCCCACCCCAACTGTCATGCTCCTACACTGGCGGTACTCTTCCAACCACACTATAGGAGGTGCATCACCACCTACTCTTTTTAATAATACTAACAATCATGGACTATGCCTACTTTCTATACTTATTTTATTTTCTAGTTTCACCAAGTATATTCATTCGTTAAAGAACAGTGGAAACTTTCTTTTAACATTCATAACCATGAATTAGCATTAACTTGAAATGCACAACAATATAAAGGGAGGGGCAACTCCCTGCAATGAGCTTGCCCAATATAATAAATCAATTTTCAATCTTTGGATAAACCCTTGAATTTACAGTTAGAATATTTCTCCCCTTGGGCACCTCGTTCGACTTAGCTCGTTGGGTTGGGCGCATCCACTAGGCCACCCAAACGACCCTTCGACCAACTTTTCGTTTTCTTGCACGTTCACCCAAATGCATTTCAACTATTCACCAATTGTCATTCGCATGTCTCGTTCACGTGGCACCTTCACATGCCCTCGGGCAACTTCCACATTTCTTCTGAATGCTTCGTTCAACCAGGTGCCCTGGCACGCCCTACCATTTCACCCATCACACATTTTTCCCAAACGCCTTCGTACACCCATCGTCGCACGACCGTTCACATGAACTCGTGCATGAGTCATTTAGCTCATCGTCGAATGACCACCTACGCGGTCATTCACCTTCACCCACTTGCATGTCCGTCAGGCAACTTGACCTGTCGTTCACCCGAACACCTTGTCATGCCATTGCCCAGCATTCAACCACCCGTTCACCCAGACACCCCGCTATGCCCTCTGTTCTACTCGTTATTTTCCCAAACGCCTTGTCGTACCCTCACTCGATGTTCACCCAGATGACTTGCCACGCCTTCCGTTTAGCAAACCCATGTGCATCTGCCCATGCTATCCAAACTGTGCCTTGGCTTGCCTTGCTGTGCCCTCGACCTGCACCTCAGCTCACACTTCTTCGTTTTGGCGTGAGTGTTGCAGCTTGTGTCCGCCTGCACCTTTGGCTTCCATTTTAAACCACCTTCACACTTCTCCTTTGCTATTCTTGAAGACTTTTGCATTGGCTTGTTCGATGCCTTAGCCAAATTCCAAGCTCGCATATATGTATGGCTCGCCCTCCATGAACCATCACGACTCCATGCCATGCTGACCTACCATAATTCATTGTTTTAATTTTTTTAACATGTTAGCTCACCATACAGCTGACCTGTCGTGTCTGTTCGTTCAGTTTGCCTTTGCCTGCCTATCAGCCGGTCGAGACCACACCTTGGCCTATAACCAAATGACGCAACACTTGGTCGCATTTCACCTTTTGACCTCGCGTTTCCTTCGCATGTTTTCCTTTCTGTTTAACTTGCCTGCACTCCATCTATTGTGCAATCTTGCCAAACTCATCCAAAACCTCGAGTCATTACACCAGTGGCCCAACGACCCATGAGGGTGGTGGGTTGATTCCCGGAATCGACCCACCACCCCCTTGGGCTGTTAGGCCATATGTGTCATGCCCCTACACTAGTGGTAATCTTCAAACTGCACTATAGCGAGGTGTGGTACCACCGACTACTTTCTTTTCACCAATACCTATGATCGTGGACTATGACTAATATTCGTACTTAGCTTATTTTTCATTACCAAGTATTATTTTATCCTTTATACATGGTGAAACCATTAACATTCATCATAAACAACATTAACATAGAGAAATTCACAACAGTATAAAGGGAGAGGCAACTCCCTCTATATGAGTCTGCTCGAATAAATATATATAATTTTCAACTTTCATAACCTTGGAGGAAACCCCAAATTTTACACAGCCAAATTTTCACAACTTCGGAAAACTTGGTTGCCCAACTTATCGGAACCTCTGCATGGTCGCTGCACGACTCACCCAACACTTCGTTCACCCGTCACATGTTTCCACCCAACTCGTTCACCGTTCACTTAGAAAATGCTCAAACCGTGTTACCCTACCTGACATTATCTTTTAGCCCAACTATTCCTTCATTCAGCGGGCGCACACCCGCCCGTGTCACCACTCGGCCGAAGTCTCATTCACGGTTTCGATCTCCCTTCATTTGGTGAGCCACACAAAGTACTACCTACACAAACTCTTGCTCACTACCTCTAGTTCAACCACCCTTCGTTCAGCTAACACCCTCACCATGTCATCCTGCACGAACTTTCAACCTCCATTCAGCCCTGCACGGACGCCCTACCCGGGTTGCTTATCATTCATCTATGCATATACGCCCAACTCAGGCCGCCCGTCATACAGCCCTGCATAGACACCCAACCTGGGCATGCGCTGCACAATTGGGTCATCGATGCCCTACCAAGGAATGCTCTACACGACTGGCACCTCCATCTAAACTTTGACACCTACAGCTCACCCTCACACTTCTTTTCTCTTCCTTGGCTTCCCAAGAGATCTGCATCCAAGTTACTTGCATCTCTAACTCGAAAACATATCCAACTTATACTCTTCACACGCCATGATCATGTGCCTAGCTAACCTACCATAACACGCTCCTCCTGTCAGCTTCACCCTTTCCACAGCACGTCGGCCTGCCCATCTCCATGGTTGGCCGCCCCATCGTTCAGCCAGTCCACCCGTCGGCCCGCCCATCGTGCGGGGCACTCGGGGCTGCCTACCCAATATATATATCTCTAAGCTCAAAACTCATCGCACTTCACTTTTTACACTTCACGTGACTCCATCATGGCCGTAGCTCGCCCATCCATGCGCTCTATAGCTCATGGTCCTCACATTCTCCCCCACTTGAAATCATTGTCGTCTTCATCAATTCCTCGTCTCGGTAACCACCTGTCACCAAAATATCCATACCAAGGCATATACTCCATTGGTATGTCATACATCATAAAATCATCTCAATCCATGATCATCAACTGCCTCACCGCAATCTCCACATGCTGCTCCCATCGTGGAAGGTTGGCCCCTCCATCTCAAGCTACATGCCTACTGCAACATGTCGTGTCGACCTCATCATGTAGCATCATCATGTGAACTTCTTCCATGATACTCCACCATAATGCTAACACATCTGTGTACACGTTATAGCCCCCATGACTTGAACTAGTTGGGTGGCTAATCCAACCGTCACTCTCAAACCATGAGAATGCACATCCTCATGCCATCATCAGTCGTTTCTCATAACATCCTGTCACATCATCAAATTGATCAAGAATCCATCCCCATATAATTATAATCCATGCTTAGGTCCATGAAGTAGCCCTCATCTCATCTGCAACATGTTGTCCATGTGCTGCCCATGATCGTAGATCAATCAGTCCCCATGTGTCAAAAGTGGTTAAGTCTCGTCTCAACCCATGCCCAAGTTTTGCCATCAAGGCATCATCATCATTATAACTCTATCACTCTAAAGTGTCTCATATCAATCCTCCTCATCAAGTCACTCTTCCAAGCCTCACTCATACATGTACTCAAAAGTATGCATCCCATTTTGCATCAAAGTCTCTGATCTGAGCTCCTCAATACATCAGATCCTCCAAGTCCACAATATATGAAGTCCCCAAAAGTCACAACCTCATGTCATCATGAGTTCCATGAGTCCTATCCAACCAACACTCTAGCAAGCATACATGTCTCAGCCAAAAGGTCTCTCCAAGATGCCTCAGCTCTCCATGTAGTAGGAATCTCCATAGTTTGCTCACAACTCTAACAAGTCCATCGCCTTGTCGCACAAGAGTGCACAACATCTCCATCAGCTCATAAGTGAAACATCTCCATGTCACATTAGCAAATCCACCTGCACAAAATCCCTACCCTGGCACTCCTCATTGGATGCCCATAAGTGACACCTCTATAAGTGCTCCTGTATAGGACTTACAAGCTCCATGTCTCCAACTTGATGTCCATGACTAAGTTTCCCATGTTTTCCAACTAAGTAGACCAATCACAACAATCGGTCATCCTCATCAAAGTCTGCAATCTTCTGTCTAGTGAACTCAGTCACCCAACCATATCATCATCTTATGAGTGTCTCCATCATAGCCCCCCCACTAAAGGTTCCACCAATATTTTCTCTTGGTCTCAGCCATGAGAAGTCCACCCAAGTATCATCATACCCAAGCGTGTTCCCTTCTCCAATCTGTCCATGAGTCATTCAGGGCACTTAGCCAATTCTTCATGTGGCTAAGGCACGACCCATTCCTTCGCAATGATCATCATGTTCCTCCCTTGTCATGGGCCTCTGTACCTTCTACCGTAAGGTTGCAAACAACCCCAACAAGTTTTGCAACAATCAATGGTCCTTGCTTCTTCATACAAGGTCTCATCGTAGACATCAATGGTATGATTTCCCCTTGCATCAACAAACTAATTTTGCCCTTCCCTATATATAATTCATCTACCAAATGCTCAAGTGAAACACAAGTATCAATAGTACTTACTTCATCGTGATGAGGTTCCCCCATGTGAGTATCCTCATCCACCCATGTCTGCAAACTACACGATCCTAGTCCAACATGATTAATCTCAAGTTCATCCTCCATCGTTGTCATATTTGCAAAATCCTCTTATTGGCCCTTGAGTTCTTCAAGTTCTTCTTTGATCTTCGAACAACCTTCCTGAATCATCATGTTCTTGGCCTTCATCGAAGCCCATTTAGAACTCCATCTACTCATCTGTTCCAATACCTTGTACTGGAAAGCTTCACCTACATTATGGCTAGATTCACCTGTCATAGGTCCTTCCACCATCTCTACCATTAACTTTCCTACAACCTGAATCACCCTTAAGATTTCTTTGCCATTCACCAGGTTCTCCCTACAAAACTGAACTAGCTCTTGATTCCACCTGTCAGTGAGATCAACTTCCTTCACTTGCACTTCAGCTGAATCAACTCTGATACCACTTATCACAAAGTGAAAGTGCGTATTAGCTCTTTGTCTTACACCAGCTCTAATACTGCTTGTCACACCCCTACATTGGCGATAATCTTCCAATCGCACTATAGCAAGGTGCGGCACTACCAACCACTTACTTTTCACCAATATTTATGACTGTGGACTATGCCTAACATTTGTACTTAGCTTATTTTTCATTGCCAAGTATTATTTTATCCTTTATACATGATAAAACCATTAACATTCATCATAAACAACATGAACATAGATAGATTCACAACACCATAAAGGGAGGGGAAATTCCCTGCAATATGAGTATGTCGGAATCAATATATAAAGTTTTCAACTTTCATAACATAAGCTAAATCTTGGAGAAAACCCAAAATTTACACTTAGCAAAATTTTCACAACTTCAAAAAACTCTGTTGCCTAGCTCGTCGGCACCTCCGCACGGTCACCGCACAACTCACCCAACACTTTGTTCACCCATCGCACATTTCCACCCGGTTCATTCACCATTCATTTAACAAACACCCAAACCGTGTTACCCTCCCCGACATTATCGTTCAGCCCAACTCTTGCTTTGTTCGGCAGGAACACACGCACACGTGTCACCACTTGCCTGAGTTGTCATTCATGGTTTCGACCTCCCTTTGTTTGGTGGGCCGCACGTAGTACCGCCTGCACAAAATCTTGTTCACGACCTCTAGTTCAACCACCCTTCATTCGGCTAATGCCCTCACCATGTCGTCCTGCACGAACTTTCAACCTCCATTCAGACCTGCATGGATGCACTACTCAGGTTGTCCATTGTTTAGCTTTGCACGGACGCCGAACTCGAGTCGCCTGTCGTGCAGCCCTGCATGGATTCCCAACCTTGGTGCACACTGCACAATTGGGTTGCTGACACCCTACATGGGCGCGCTCTGCATGATTGATGCCTCTATCTAAAATTTGACACCTACAACTTGCCCTTGCAATTCTTCACTCTTCCTTGGGTTCCCAAGAGATCTGCATCTAAGTTGCTTGCCTGTCCAACTCCAAAACTCATCCAACTTATACTCTTCACACACCATGATCATGTGCCCAACCGACCTACCATAGCACACTCCTCCTGTTGGCTTCACCCTTTCCAAAGCATGTTAGCCTACCCATCTCCATGGTTGGCTACCCCATCTTTCAGCCAAGCCACCCATCAGCCCACCCATCGTGCGGGGCACCCGAG